>JAKUCM010001517.1:0-35546 GCA_023374145.1 Lepidium sativum | reverse complement strand
GCTTGCCCTAAGCATAAGCTCCACACACCGTAATGATCTTTTCAATATGAGGAAGTCCTACCACCATCTCCTTTTCGAACAGAGTTTGCAAGCTTTGTTGATTAAGAAGACCATATCTTTTATGTCAAAGGTTTGACTCTTCATCTAATACTTGTAAACAAGACATCTCAAGTGTGTTTACAAGAGGCGGTGATTTTGCAAGGAGAACAAACATCCGATTGGCAGTCATATTAATGTGTATGATCAAGCCTAACTCTTCATGATACACTTTGCAGCTTCCGTCTTTTACAAGGATTGCCAACTTCCGTTCTTGTAACTGTCTGAAACTCAACAAATTTGTTGTTAACTCAGGCACATAATACACATCAGGAATGATGTGACTCCTTCCCTTTAATATCACTTTTACGCTTCCAAGTCCTTGTACTCTCATCTTTGAATCCTTCCCAAGTTTTACAGTATACATGAGCTTCTCCTCAAGATTAATGAACCAACTTCGATCCCCCATCATGTGATTTGAGCAGCCTGAATCCATGAACCACACTCGGTCTCTTTGTGACCCTTGTTCTTCCACAAAGGCCATGAGCAATAACTCTTCTTTCTCATCCAATTCAACATAATTTGCATTGCTATTCCAAGTAGGACACTATGATTGATAGTGTCCTAGTTTATGACACTTAAAGCACTCTACCCTGGCTTTGTTGCTGCTCCTGGCACGTCATCTTCCTCTATTTGCTCCTCTTCCTCGTCCTCTACCTTCATAGGAGACATTTAGAACTTGTTTTTCCTCTGCTGGTCCACCTTTCATTCTTTGCTCGTGGACGAGAAGACTGCTCTGAAGCTCATTCAGGGTGATGTTGTCCAGATTGTTTGATTCTTTGATTGAGCATACAACGTAATTGAAACGCATAATCAGAGATCTTAGAATCTTCCCTGATATCGTGTTTTCCTGAAGTGTATTACCACACGTTTTATCTTCTTCACAATTGCCAGAGTTCTTGCAAAGAAAGAATTCACTGTTTCTCCTTCTTTCATTTGAAGTGTCTCATACTCTTTCCGTAAAGCTTAGAGTTGTGCTCTCTTTACTTTCGTAGATCCCACGAACTTCTGCCTCATACTGTCTCAGATCTGCTTGCTCGTATCAGTGTTGAGGATGGTGTCAAGAATTTCTCTATCAATAAATTGATAAAGAAAGTTCTTAAGCTTCAAATCCTTCAACTTCTGGTCATTGATTACTTTCTGCTGCTCTTCGGTTGGAACAACTCCTTTAATCCTACTTATCTCATTTTCTATGAGATCCCAGAACTCTTTAGAACAGATAAAATTCTCCACAAAACTCGCCCAATGATTGTAATGTCCATCAAAGCGTGGAATAGACGGGACAACGAAACCCTTTGCACTGCTACTATCTCCCATTGAATTTTCTCTTCTGTATCACTCACAATCTCACTTTTCTCTTAATTACCCGAGTTTCCTTTTCTTTGTGATGTTGTTCTGGTACCAATTCTTAACAATTGGTGAAATTGTTTGATCAAAAAACATTTTCGATAAATTACAAGTTGCTCCTTATTAAGAAGACTTGGAACAGAGAAGCAAAACAGAACAACAACTAACTCCTAATAAATAGCAAAGTTGAAACATAAACATAAGACTCGGAACAACTGAGTTGAATACTTCCCCGACACACATAGGAAGACTTATTCTTGCTTTGATCAATTCCTAACATTCTTACTATATTCAGACAAAAGCCTCTCATGAATACTCCATGGAACTCTCTCACCGTCGGAGGAGTCTCCGTCAAATTTTCCAGAGCAATCGATTCCCTTCGATCTCTCCATCGCTTCGACCAATAAGGAAAAGTAACTCGATCAACGATACAATAGATTCGAAAATTGAAAGGAAAAAGACACAAAAAAGCAAAAATTTCAGAAATGAAAGGCCAAAACAATCGTGAGTATGTTGTTAAACAGAGGTGGAGAAAAATTAATTGAGATAATTAAACAATTGTGAGGTGAATTAAACTAGAACGTGGTAGTTTTACCCAATCATTGGTATATATATATATATATTTTTTTTTTGTTAAACGTAGTATAAAAATCTAAAAAGTAATGACAAAAATACTCTTACGAAAAAAAAACAACTAAAAGCTAATAGCATTGTAATTAAATTACAAACAAAAAGTTTGCTTGAAAAACTCACATGAGCTTTAATAAGGAGGATATATCTTTTTTATTCAAGGAATTGTTTCTAAAATAATTTATTTTGTTGAGTTAAATGCAAAAAATCTCCAATTTTCTCTTTTTAAAATGTTCTCCATTTTATCGTTGAACCAATTTATATTTACAATCATGCTATTTATATAAATTGTTTTGTTTTATTAAAATAACTAACAAAATTTGAAGAAAACATAAATATTTTGTTGCAATCACTTATTTGCAAAAATTTCATCATCTTCAATATTTTCAACCATCATTAATAACTAAAAATGAGGTCTAAATACTTTCTACCTACCAAACTCAATAACCTCCAATTGACCCACATAACTTCATTTTTTTTACTCTTTCATCAATTTCATACAAACAACTCTCTTACTTGCATTTGAAATTTTTTAAAATTCTTAGATCTCTTTGTTTTTGAGTTTTTAGAATAAAAATGATTGGGCTTCTTTGGTATTAGCTTGAATCAAATTTATGGACAATAATTAAAGGTAAACATAAGTTCAATCTAACTCATGACTATTTTTTTGATCTTTGCAAAGAGTATACTTCATTTGAAGTCTACTTTCCATGTAGACTTAAAAAAGAAGTCTACAAGTAAATAAATGAGTTAGTTTTGAAATTAACCAATATAGTGTACACTTAAAATGAAGTTTACCTTCTCTTTGTAGAAAAAAATATGATGTAGACTTCATAATAAGTTTACAATGTGTATATTTTCATAAAATATTTCTAAACTCTAAATATTAATATTTTATACTTAATTTCATAAATTTTGATTTTGTTATTTCTAAAATGCTTCTATTTTGGTTATGTGTGCAAATGTTTCACTGAATTATTATTTATTTTTCTAAAAATTAAAACAAACTAAAATTTACAAAGTAGATTTCATATGTAGTCGATTTCACACTAAAAACTTCACAGAAAATCTACATTAAATGTTATTTTGTTAGTTTATAAAAAAATTCATAAAAAATATGATATTTATTAGATTAATTTCATAAAATTTAAAATTTTAATATTTTTTGTATTTTGATTATGTATATAAATGTTTCACTAAATTATTTTTTAATTGTAATTTCACTATGAGTTAGTTTTCATTTGACTCAAATTAAAATCTATTTTTGTATTTTCAATCAAATTTTAGGTCATTCGAGTAAAATCCTCCTTTATTCAAACAATGAAAATAGATAAAATTATACTCAAAATCTCCTTTTGAGTTTTAATTGTAAAAGATATAACATTTTTAGTTTTTTTCTTTGTGAGAAATGGAGAAATAAAGTATTTTCATATTAGTCCACATTTGATATTTTCCTTTGCCGACTAGTTGAAGTAAAACTTCACTATTTATGTCAGTACTAAGCAAAATGTTTGCATGTTTAGTTATTATCTTTAAAATGATCTATTACTATTTACTATAGACAAATTTATTTATATAACTCGTCCACTATATACGAATTTATTATAAATATTCAACGTATATTACCATAGATAATATAGGTTAAGTAATACCTTATTTCAAAATACTCATTTTTACGAAAATTCGGCGTATAAAAAATGAAAAATAAAATGCTATTTCTCATCATTTCAAACCCAAAAGGGTTATTTTAGGCAAACTTTCAAAACAAATATTGTTGCACAAAGAACAAAAGACTTAATTATATAGTCTAAACCGAATCTGGTGAGTTAATAAGAAATTTAAGAATTAGCCTTAACAATAAGAGTAGTGATTCTTGTCTGCATCCATTGGACAATGTCATTGAAGACAATGTCTGAATTCTCAGGAGGCTCTCCAAAGAGAAGGCTATGCCACATTTCTGGATACAACTTCAAGGTCTTGTCTTGAGATGAAGCCACTTCATAAAGCAATTTACTCACTTCTTTATCCGTTACTTTGTCATCTTCTCCGTGCAAGACTATAAACGGCATTTTCACCTATCTCACATGCATATATTCCCAAATTAACATTTACATTAATAAAGATATAGTAGATTATTTCTTTGGAAATATCACTCAAAATATCACTTTTATGGTTTTAATTATTTGAATTGCCATCTTTTTCAACCATACATAAAATACCATCTTTCATGTTTCACGTTTTGAGAAAACTCTTGTTTGTGGCATTAAATTGTAACGGTGTTGTCCACCGTGGACAATAATACTGTCTACCACCGACATATATAGTAATATTTTACAGTGGACATACATTTGTTGTCTACGGTGGACATCTATATGGTCTACCATAGGCGTAACATGCATTGTTATCTACAATGGACATTTGTATAGTCCATTGTGGACAACGATGTTGCAATTCAATGCCACAAAAAAATGTCTCTCAGAAAGTGAAATATGAAATGTGGTATTTTATGTAAGGTTTACAAAAGATTGCATTTCAGGTAATTAAAACATAAAGATGGCATTCTTTACAACTATATCTTTATATATAGGTATAGCAAGGGTAATCCAGGAAATTCCGACTAATCTCACAAATATATAAACTCATAAGGCAGTTAAAATATCTAGACTCATAAGGGATCAAAATTTTCGAACCGGCTAACTTTGTTAGATGGTGACAATATCTCACATCGGAATTTGGAGTCACTCTAATCTAATATATATAATCTAAGAGCCAATCTACTTATCGGAAATTGGTTTTGAGTTGGAATCCCATAAATTATCATGGTATCAAAGCCCAACTTCTGAATCCGAAGGGAAATGTTAGAATGTATTTGATATCTCATATCGGAAGTTAGGGTGGAATCCAATAATTTATCAAACTCAGATTCAATGTTTCAAGTTCCAAGCTTGATTTGCTGGAACTATTTAGTAGGCTGTTTTCCATTTTTTGTGTGTGTTGGGTTTGCCTTTGCGTTTAAATGTTTTATTTGTCCATACTAAAGCATAATCTTTTGTATACGATACTATGTAATTACCTCGTGTAATCGATTCTCTAAGTCGACGCTGACTCTAAGAAGCTCGCTCATCGTCTTCATACGAGGTCTCCCCTTATAGCAATTTGGATTATCTCTTATCTGTTTATTTATATATATAGTCAGTATATACAGTTTTCTGGTTCGAAGACATTACATATACATGGATGTTAAGATCAGTAACCTCTTGTCTCTTTTGAGGCAGTTTAAAAGCGGTATTGATGATATCGGGTCCTCCAAATATTGACGGCCAGGACGGGACCAGATTTGTGATCATATTTATCATTGAAATGACCAGTTCTGATGGTTTCATCTCCTCGGCTATCTGTCTCTCATCAAATTTTTATATTAGATCAGATTTACATAATTAATTCTTATCAAATTACTGAATTGATCACCTAATGATATATGTGAATCTGTTGACCTTACACATGGGAGCAATAAGGATTCCTCCATCCCAAAACTCTGGTTTCTTGCGGTGCAAGAGAAGAACTACTGCTCCTCCCATTGATTCTCCCATCAGAAATTTCTTCTTCTTTGTGTTATCTCCCATCTCTGCCAAACAATATAGCGTGTTAGGAAGTGATAAATATTTCACGTTAGAAATTGAGATAATTCTAGTGTAACTATATATAAGATACATGTACAGGGTAACTCAATTCATTGTCGATTGATTTTGTGTTAGAAGTTCATGATTCCTAAATGGTATCATAGCTCAAAATTGGCCCAATGGACATATTCGTATTGTTTTGGTAGTATGGTTTGATTTTCAGACAATTAGTGTATCCTTCTGGACACTTCAGGCTTGAATATAATTTGTTCTAATTCTATTTGAATAATTGTTATAAAACTGTAATATGTTAACTTATACATGATTAATGTATAGTCTTAATTGTAAATGCAGAAAACTGATGTTTTAAACAATCCAGGCTTATATTTAACGTTATGATAATTCAGCAATGTCAGTGTGTGGTGATCAGGTAAAGAAAGAATAGATGGACCAGCTATTTTGGAGAAATGTGAAGAGACATCATCGATGAGAATATCGAAATTATCAATGTAGACAGAGAGGCCTCCTGATCTTCCATGTCCTTCATATTCAATTCCATGCACAGCAAAACCTTCTTTTGCAAACTTAGATGCTATATCTGCATGGAATCATTCACATTCACATTCACTTCTTTGTTCCTCATTCCCCAATATGGATGCATATAATAAAATACCTTTAAAGGTGGTGCTGCAATCAATTGCATAGCCATGGCAAAAGAAGATGAGAGCTCTTGGTTCTTGATTCACTGGAAACCATTTACAGGTTAGGAGTTGAAGTCCCCGCGAATTTTCGAAGAATTCCTAAATCATTAGACTGATCAGAATCGTGACCTTATTCATTTGATAAAACAATCAATCTTGTAATCGAGTAATAAAATATACCTCGCTATATCCAACTTGCCCATCAACGTGAGCCTGTAAATTACAAAAGTCAAGTCACATAAATGATCTTTATTGTAAGGAAGAGAAGAAGAACAAAAACTGACCATGTTTGATCCCAGAAGATTCAATGTAAGAGTAGTAGCTCTAGTAATTGAAACATAACAGGATGGCTTAGGTTGTTGTTTCTTGTGAGAGAAGAAATGTTTGAAAAGGCTGAATCAGTCTATTGTAATGTCCTTTTTCTACGCTCGTAAGAACTACAACTATTTCTTAGGGTTCGCCTAAATATAGCAAAATTTTGTAACACCAAATTTGCAACTAATGAGCGGATGAGTTTTTCTTTCTTTCATAAACGTCATTACGTGAAGTAACTTCTAAATATATAGTGATACATAATTAAGTTTACCAACAAGACGTAGGTGGGTTACTTTCTTTCTTTTTTGTCGTATCAATTAGATCAACAAAATCAGATATATAAGGCAAACTTTATTATATAAGGTTATATGACTGCATGAAGTGGAGACGGACATTTAACCATTTCACCAAAACGCTTTGTTTTTTTTTTCATTTTTTGGTTTTACTAAGAGGCTTTGTTAACCATTTCTCACTTTGACCTTTTTTACCATTGGTACATGTCCTTTGAAGTGAGAGTCTTCTAACATTTCCTTTATATCCTAGAGGAAAAAGTAAGTTTTAGGCCCGGTGTTGGTAAAACCATAAAACAATACATGGAACTGTAAATAATATGACATTCCATGTTTCCTTTTCCATAAGTATCACATTTTTAACGAAATTTAAAAATGCTACAAACTTCAGGTTTAGCAAAGGCTTCAAGTTTAGGATCCTAAGTCCTAAGTGACTAGGACCTTATCCTAAACTTTAACTACCAACAATCTTTTGGGATATGAAGTTTGAACTAAATAAAGTATCGACGCGCATGCAAATCAAAGTTTCAAACCATAACACATCAACTTCTGTAGTCTAGAGACTCTAGATCTTTTGGGCTCTTGTCTGTGTCGCACGCCCGTCGTGTTGTAATAAAAAGTCAAATCATTGAACAATTGATCAAATAAAAATTGTAAATTGTAAGTCGACATAACGAAATAGTCAAATACTCCTTGACGTGTATAGCAAAACTTTGTTGCCATATATAGTATATGATTCTTTTTGATTTGGACCTATATTAACAGGTAAGCACATATATCGTCATCGATTCCAAACCTTTCTATAAAATTGTTAAAAACGATATTTCTCACAAAAGAGAGTAAAAGCCATGTAATTTAACACCTTTTAAAGACCATTGTCTTCAATTCAGGCAGAAAGAGAATACAGAGCTTCTTCATCAATGGCGAAGAAAACCAAATTTGGTTTTTTCTTTTCCTCATCTCCTAAACCTCGTCATTCTTCTCCTTCTTCATTCACTCCTTTTCCGGCTTCTCCTCTGAACCAGAAGTTTAGTCATCCCATGATGGAGGAAACCTTGGAGACAGCGGAATCTATCATCAGAAAATGGGACCCAAACACGCCTTCCTTCACCAAAATTGTCTCTCTGTGTAATCATAGCAGAACAGAGGCCAAAGAGTTCATCATATGTGTCCAGCATTTGCGCAAAGCGATGCACTTTCTTGTCTCTCAAGACTCTCACTCTCCCAAGCTTGCTCTAGCACAGACCCTTATGCAGATTGCGATGGCGAGGCTAGAAAAAGAGTTTTTACAGATATTATCTTCCAATAGAGACAAGCTTGATCCAGAATCAGTTTCTGGTCAATCATCAGATTCCGGCAATTCTGAATTTGAATGTATAATGCGATATGATGACGACTATGAAGGTGATAATGAGATGAGGAAAGCTGGCGAATCAATCGCTAAGATTGAGAAAGCTTCAGCTGTAGTGATGTCTGACCTAAAGGCAATAGCAGACACTATGATTAGTTGCGGATATGGAAAAGAGTGCGTACACATTTATAAGCGGATCAGAAAATCTATAGTTCATGAAGGGCTGAGCTTGCTCGGGATGGAAATCTACAAAGGCTCCAGATTTCACGGAATGGACTGGATCACGCTCGAGCATATGATCAGGAACTGGATCAGAGCTGCAAAGATTGGTGTTGTCACGCTCTTCCGTGGAGAGAAACTTCTCTGTGATCATGTGTTCTCTGTTTCCGATTCAACAAGAGAGTTGTGCTTTTACGAGATAGCAAATGAAGCAGCCACTAATCTTTTTAAGTTCCCTGAGTTGGTTGCCAAGGAAAAGAAATCGCATGAGAGGATCTTCCCGCTAATGGATCTCCAGGCTGCAATCTCTAATCTCTGGCAGGACACAGGGATGATATTCCACTTCGATTCAGTAGCTGGTGTGAAACTACAGGCGCTCACATCGTTGCAAAAACTAAAGGTTTCAATCCACAGTGCTCTTACGGATTTTGATTCTACCATTCAGAAGGATTCAACAAAAGCCCTCGCAGCTGGAGGAGGGATTCATAGACTGACCCGAGCAACAATGAGCTTCATCTCTTCCCTCTCAGAATACAGTTGTGTCTTGTCTGACGTACTTGCAGACTATCCACTCGCAAGAAACACCGGTTTGCTAGAATCTTATATCAGAACTCCAATCTCAAAAGATGAACAACACAATCACGCACTCTCAGTCCATTTTGCTTGGCTCATCCTGGTCTTGCTATGCAAACTAGACACCAAAGCAGCGCATTACAAGGATGTTTCTCTGTCTTACCTTTTCCTTGCAAACAACCTTCAGTTTATCATTGACACAGTTCGTTCAACTCACCTGAGGGATCTCCTTGGAGATGATTGGCTCACTAAGCACGACTACAAAATCAGCGCTTATGCTGGGAATTATGAGATAGCAGCATGGTCCACTGTTTTCATGTCTTTACCAGAGGAACCCACAGACCTATCACCAGAGAAGGCCAAAATATATTTTAGAAGATTTCACACGGCATTTGAGGAAGCATATACAAAACAATCATCACGAGTTATACCAGATTCGAAACTTAGGGATGAACTGAAAGTTTCGATAGCAAAGAAGCTTGTACCAGAATACAGTAAGTTTTACAAGAAGTACTTACCAATGCTTAGCCAGGAGAGAAACATCGAGATCCTAGTGAGGTTTAAGCCAGATAATTTGGAAAATTACATCTCTGATCTGTTCCACAGAACACCAATACTTGCCTCGCCTTCTTTCTCTTCATCTTCGTTGTCCTGGATTTCACTTGGTTGTGTTTCAGGCTGAGAAACACAATTTACAGATTTGGCCGCATATTTCATTCTACATGATGTGAAGTAAAAAAACTACAGATACTTGTGTTTGCAATGTGTACAACAGAGGTTGAGAACAGAAAACAACACTGAGATTTTCCTTACAATATTCAACTCAATTTTTTTGCGCCTTCTGAAAATCCAAGAAAAAAACTCATGAAAGGATTTAAGCATTGAGACGAGTAGTCTCTAATAACGGAAGATAATATAAATCTAGTAAAGAATTTATAATTCAGGGAATATACATTCAACAAGCCCAGTAGTCACCATAAAGAAGAAAAATTTACTAAAAATCACACACAGCATTCTATAAATATAGTGTGCTACAGAATAAAAGCATTGTTCACCTCCTTGAATAACTTGGAAAACACAGAAGGGAAAACAATATGAAAGAAAATAATCGGGTTACTACTACTTAGGAACTCCATGATCTGAAGGACGGGATAAAGATTGCCAACCAGTACAAATTGTAACAATTTGCTTGAGATTTTCTGATGGTGGCTCAACGGTCCATGTCGGGTAGTGTTCGCTTGGATGGAACACACATTGTTCACTGGCTCCTGTCAACAAGCAAGGTTGAGCCCCATTTAAGAACAAATCATCTTCAGAGCGTACTAACCCAGCTCTCACTTCTTCCTTGTCAGCAGCCTACAAAAAAATTCACAAAAGATGACAATGGCGAATTCGCAAAAGAACAACATTTCCTCTGATGCAAGTTAAAAAAAGAAGAAGCGAGAATCAACCTTTTCTGGGTAGTATTCAAAAGTTTTTTTCCTCACTCCCGCTTCATATATATTGCATTGAGAGTATACCTTATTCCAGAAACAATATTATCCTCAGTTGAGATTTGAAGCCATGATCTAAGATCTACCAAAGAGTTTACCAGGTTGTTTTAAGACAACTACAAAAGAGTTTACCTGCGCTTCTACACTAGCACAAACAGCATATATTCCCCAGTTTCTAGTATAGTTGTTATACAAATGAACTTTTCCATATCTCAGACGAGGTTGCCTCTGCCTCGTTCCATCAAAGAAACAATGGTGAATGGTCACTCGGATACATCTATCATCGACATGAGAAGGATCCGCTCCAATGAGCATCGTCTTGTCATGCTGTCCAAAATAACATCTGTATAAACCAGAGGCAATAAGAGGCAAATTTAAGCACCAGGCAAGAACATACATATCCTTAGCGTAACGTAACAATCCAATAATTCATCTACTTCACCTAGAAACAGTGATATCAGTGCTTTGTCTGGTAATATCTATAAGCCCATCATCGTAATCGCGCAAGCTACACCGATCGATCCATATGTGTCTAGACTTTGGTTTAATCTGAATGCCATCAACATCATGGCCTCTACCACCTTCAAACTCCAAGTTGCAAATGATGATATGTTCACACTCCTTGAGTCTTATTCCTTTCCCTGTGAGCTTGATTCGCTGTCCTCGTCCATCAATCGTTTTGTAAGACGATACACTCAAGTATGAATTGAGATTTATGGTTCCAGAAACTGCAAAAACAATCCACAATGGCTCTTTCCTTCTACCTCCTTCACGAAGACTCCCAGGTCCATCATCTAAAAAATTCACACATAACCATCTCAAGATCTTTGAGGACAAGATTCGCCGTCCCAATTCATCAAACAAATGCATCTTACAATCATGGCAACAGAATGCAAATTCAACACCGAGAAAATAAATAAGAAAGCGAAATTAAGTTCGAATTATTCGTAGATTTCAGTATGATCGTCGATAAAGTATCGACCTAGCCATTTTTCATACATTGATTCGTAGATACATTAAGCAAAACATCACCTGCAAGAGAAGTAACAACATAGAGATCTCCGTGGAGACCACCGACGGCGAAGCGTCCAAAACCTTCGGCTCGGCCGGCTAAAGCCCTAAGGCTGCAATCCACATCGGCGTACGGTAGCGAAGTCATCGTTAACAAGGGCACAAACACAAAGTAATTTTCTAGATTCGTGATTTCAGTTTACCAACAGGTTACAAACCGGTTTGAACCGGGTGGATTTATTTGGTTTGTGGGTTATGTGGTCAACGACATTTACAACAAGAATCAACCGGATTAGGGCGGCGAGGGTTCAAATTCAATCAAGCATTCGTTAAATTATTTTAACAAATGTTGGTTATACTTTAGTTCAATTTTTCACTTCACTTTCAATCAAGCATTCGTTAAATTATTTTAACAAATGTTGGTTATCATATTTTTAAACCTCTCAACAAGAAAATAGATTGAATATTTCGCAATTAAATATGGTCCTCTACGCAAAGATTTAGGGTCCAAAAAAGTTTCAAATTTTTATAAGGTATAAGGTCTAATTTTTTCATTTAGGATCCAATTTTTTTTTCTTAATATTGCTTAAGACTTTTGCAAACCAGCTCAAAGTTGTAATGTTCATTGTTATATCTAAAAACTAATGAAAATAATAGAATGCGTGTTGCAAAAAATTAAAGCCACTAAAATAAATATTTAGTTTTTAATCTTAAATAATTTTTACGTACCAAAAGATTCAAATATCTAAATTTAGAGTTTTAAATTTTTTAAAAAATCGTCTTAAATATCTAAACACTTGTTAAAAATGTGCATATAGCAGTCCAAGTCTTGCCAACGCAAAAAAGACAAAATTAAAATGTTATAGTATATAGATTTAAATATTTCCTTCTGAAAACTTATTGGTTACAAACAAAAACGTGTTTTCATATAGTTACGTCGCTTCAAACAAATTTGGTACATGTTTTATCATAATTAGAAACACTAGTACATAATATTAAATGCGCTTCGTGTTGAAACAGCAAAATTGTAATTTTTGCAAGCCTGTATCACCAAAATCAATTATGCCGACAATGAAAACTTCATCTATGCCAAAGACAAGTGAACATGTACTCCAATGATAGTAATCCATTTACAAATCTTTAAATTTTGGGGTTTGATTCCTTTCTCATACAAACAGAAAAAACATAAAAAAATTTATAGTGTAAATTTTGATTATGTATCTCACCTTATCGATTCAGTTATTCACATGAAAGACAAAATGATTTAGAAATCATATGTTGTAAAAGAGACGGTGATGATGATGGTTTGATAGTGGCAATACCGTGTCTAGAGTTACAGAAGTCTAAGGCAAATTTTAGTAAAATGAGCCATTTATAATATAAATATAATATAATTAAAAAAATATCAATAAATCAAAACAAAATTTTATAAAGCAAACGACAAAGACATAATATTTCTTCCTTCTATTTCAATAAACTTTTTCACCAAATTCTCATAATCAAAATTTCTAACTATGTCTCATCTTATAGATTTGATAACTAAACAATTTAGTCTTTCATGTGACATAGTTGATCGCAAATAAGACTTTATCAACTTTAGTTTTGAAAACTTCTTTCAGCTGACGCAACCGAAACTGAGATCATCAACAAAATCCGATAATCAATCCATGAGTTTGGATAACAATTTTCCATTCCTTTCAAGCAGATCAACACTTCTACAAGTTTTTTGCATTCCTTTGGCAAAATATCTTTCAGAAATGTTAGTTCAAAATACAACTCATCCCCTATATTATCTAAATGATTTTCATGTTTAAAAAATAGTTCAAGTGGTACAAAATGTCTTCAAGCTACCATCACCAAATTTTTATTCGTACTTTTGAAATTGCTCAAACCTTGTCTTAAGAGAATAAAGAGCTTGATCCATGACTTGGTCAAAATAATTTATTATAAAGCTCACTTTTGGAGATAAATTCATAGTTTCATCAACTATCTCTGATTCTTCACCAAATTTTATTTTTCTTTTGATAACACGTTTTCCTTTGTTGAAAATATGGCTTCGATTTCCATAGACTCTGCTATCACTTTTTGCACTCTTAAAGTCACTATCTCTATAATTTCGGAAAAAGCAACAAGTCCTTTTAACTAGAAAACTGCAACTTCAATGTTCATATATTCTCATTGCAAACTTTTGCTTACAATGTTGACTGCAAAGAGAACTTTGTACCAAATCACCACAGACAGAAAAAATTTATAATTTCTTATCCCATGTGTTTCACTTGTCCCAAGAAACTTAACATCACTTTGGGCTTTTGGATCATCACTATTTTCTGCTATATGAATCATATCATTTCTTTTTTTGGAGTTTGAAATCTTATTGCCTTGACACATTCAACATGACTCTCCCATTGAGATTGCGACAAATTTTTAATTGACAACCTCCCAACATATCTTCCAATATCTTCCATCGTTTAGTCGAAAATGCAAATAGACAATGGATTCGCTGAATTATCCCAAAAATGAAATGACTTTTTGAGAAGTGGCTGCTATATCACAAAGAGTAAGATTAAGATTATGGGAACCACATGGTATATGTGGGTTGACGTCAATAAATCTCTTTTGTACTCCTTTATGTTTTTTCTTCATATTAGATCCATTATCATATCCTTGCTCTCTCACATCATCAATATTTAAATTAAGAGCAACCAACACATTCTGAATCTCACAAAAAAGCCATTCACTAGATGTATCATCAACTTTCAAAAATGTAAAAAAAAATTCTTCTATCTTAGCCGAATGTGGTGAAACATCAACACATAAAAGGATAAAAGTCATTTGTTCATGATGACTAATATAAGGAGTGCAATAGACAATAATAGAAAAATATTTTGCCCCTTGAATCTTTTTTATGATCATGTCCTTGACTACATTAACTATAAATTTTATCAACTCATTTTGGATTTTATTATTGAGATAATGATAATGAGATTCACCATTTTTAAACCGTTTTAACATGATCTCTCATTATCAAATACCATTTAGTCATCATGTCAATAAAACTTAAGAAGTTTACATTACCATACACTCTTAGTTTTTCATTTTTTCCATGAAATGCTAAATTCGGTTTGGCAAGAGTTTTTACCAAGGAAAAATTTCGAAGCATCACATCTTTCCAATGATTCCTCTCTTTGTTGATTCTTCTTGCACATGTTTATCAATTGTTTCATTTTTTTAAGACTCAATTCAAGTTCCATCCACTAACTCATGCATTTAACATGCTCATGACTAGTCTCATGCTTCTTAGGTCTTTCCAAAATATTTTTCCAATCACCAGATCCCTTAAATGCGAGATAACTTGGAATTTTTTTCATGAGTGAACAACTTACAACAAAAACATAAGACTTTATCTAATGTTTTTAAATAAACTAGTCAACGTCTATCTTGTTTCTCTCCATTACTAAAATCTCTCAAATTATATGTGTGGGAGAAATGTCGACCATTAGTCTTATCTCCTGGAAAGTCGAAATCAATTGATTGTCTTGTTGCATGACCTTTTCTAACCACAATAAGTCTTAATCCAAAATCAACATTTTCCCAAGTTCGAGGATCATATATATCCAGAAGTCTATCATGCTCTTCAAAATCAGCATTTTTCCCATTTATTCACTTGTATCCCTTCTTCCTCTGTATTGAAGTTTTCATCCTCTTCTATGTTAACATTCTCATCTTCTTATATGTTAACACTCTCATCCTCCTTTCGATTGACATTCTTATACTCAATTTGTTCATTAGATTCATCATTAACCTCCACAAAATCACTAGAACTTTCAGGTTTTGTAAGAAACTTTATTAGAGAACATGTTTGTGATTTCAAAAATGCGTCATTTTTATTATTCTTTTGTCTTTTTTGCGCTTCCATGATGGATATTTTCTTGAAGACGTGTTTCTAAAATAAAAAATATATATTATATAAGAGCTAAGAATTATAAAAAAGTTGAACAACTTACAATTAAGAAGATGAAGTAGAAAATTGGATTAGCTCAAAAGAACAAACAAGATGAAAAACTTGTTTGTAGTTTGTTAATGTGTAAATCACTGTAAACCTTACAAAACTAAATATAATTTTAGGTTTTTCCTTTTTATTTTGTATTATAAATTTTTTTTCCTATTCTTTTTGGAATAACGATTCTTTTTTTTCTAATCTAATTAACTATTTATCTTTCATTTTTTAAAAAAAAATTCAATTTTTTAAAAGTAAACTAACAATTTTCTTTATGGGTTTTTAAAAACTACACACAATATTTTTACAATTAGTTTTTTTAAAAAAAAATTGCAAATAAAGTAAAAGATCTTAAACATTTTTCTACTTGAAATTTTTGATTAGGAGGCTCCAAAAATTTATATATTTTGGAGGCCTAAACAAATGTCGAATTTTAGGAGCCACACACATGATTTATAGCTAACTTTGGGTTTCTTTTTGGTTTTAAAACCTAATTTGTAGTTACTTGTAAGTTGTTTGTTTAATCATTAGTGGTATCCTGATATATATCTCAATCTAGCTAATGGTAGCAAGACAGATTAATCGTGAAGGAAACCCACTAAATTGGCAACTGAAGTTTAACCAGTAAATGGTGATCTGGTATAAGGTAAAGTGTTGTCCATACCAACTTACCAACTATATTTATGGAACCACATTGAAGAGACAGAGAGAGACACGAGTCGTGCTCTTACGAGTTTTGAGATCCACATGACATGCATTGTATTCAGTATAAGCATAAAAGTCAACGCTCTCCTTTGTTCGTTCCAGCATGATTCTTTTTATATTTATGATTAGATTATATAACGTCAATTTATACATATATGCTATAAGTGTATATTTTCTATGATCCGAATCCGGAATTTGAACGAAACAATTATCTGGTTCTATGTACGTAGTATTTGTTGGTCTGACTGTTATTTAATATATGTAATTGTAATCTGTGGATATATGATATGTAATGTGTTTGTAACAATTAATTTTCTTTCCCGAAATAATTATGTTTATTTTATTTTCTGAAATAACGGTTACATAGAGTTTTTTTTTTTCTTTTTTTTTGCGACCATACTTGGTAGATTTCAAATTTTAACATCATGATCAAGAAGATAAAGATCTCTCAAAATTCGGTTTGGAATGCTGATTTCAGACTTCGGAGGACATTACTATCAATGAAGAGAGATTGAAAGGAAGAAAAGAATCTTAGTATTCAATCTTACTTGAAACAATGTATTGATACATGTATTTATACAACAATGTGGACCAACTAAACCGATTAATAACCAACCATTAACAAAATATTAAACCGGTCTTGATCTTTAAACCAATAGCCCTCCTCAAGATGGCAATCATATAGTTATCAATGACATCTTGCTTATGAGATCATGAAACTTTCCTGGAGGTAAAGCTTTTGTGAATGCATCAGCTATTTGGTTGTTTGTCCGAACATGTAAAGTCTTGATCGAGCCCTTCAATATCTCTTCTCTGACTCTATGACAGTCCAAATCTACATGCTTTGTTCTCTCATGAAAAATGGCATTATTTGCAATGTGAATGGCAGCAGATGAATCGCAGTAGAAAGGGACTGACCGTGTTTGTGGTACATGTAAATCGTTTAGAAGCTTAATAAGCCAAGTCACTTCATTAACCGCGAACCTCATGGCGTGATATTCAGCTTCTGCTGAAGATAATGAGACGGTCTCTTGTTTCTTGGACTTCCAGGAAATCAGAGAAGATCCTAAGAACATACAATATCCTGACGTGGATCTTCTTGTGTCAGAATCTGAAGCCCAATCTGCGTCAGTGAATGCCTTGAGAGTGAGATCATTGTTTGCTGCATAGAAGAGGCCAAGACCAATAGAATTCTTCAGATATCGCAGTACGTTGTAGGCAGCCTGAAGATGCGACTGTTTTGGAGCTGATGCAAATTGACACAGTCTGTTTACAGAGAATGTAATCTCTGGTCAAGTTATTGTAAGATACATGAGACGTCCAACAAGGCGACGATATTCTTGAGGATCTGTCAGTGCAGCTTCATCGTTGTTAAGAGAGAGCTTTAAACTTGGATCCATTGGGATGCTGCAGGGCTTACATGCCAAGAAACCAGTGTCTTCCAAGAGGTCCAGAGTATACTTGCGTTGACAGATTGATATGCCTTTTGCTGACCGTGCTATTTCCAATCCTAAGAAGTATCTTAGAGCACCAAGATCTCGTAACTTAAAACATTTATGTAAGACATGTTTAAGTGAAGTAACAGCATTATCCGAATTAGAAGCAATTATAATATCATCAACATATACCAAAATTGCAATATATTCATGTTCTATATGTCTAATGAACAAGGTGTGATCAGACTGAGATTTATGAAAATTAAGACTGAGCAAAACATCACTAAACTTAAGGAACCATTGCCTAGAAGCTTGTCTTAAGCAATAGATGGAACGTTTAAGTTTGCAAACAGCATTAGAAGGAAAAGTGGAACCTGGTTTAGGAGTGTAACCAGGAGGAAGATCCATATAGATTTCCTCCTCAAGATCGCCATTTAAGAATGCGTTTGAGATGTCCAGTTGATGCAGACTCCATTGTTTAGCTGCAGCCACAGATAGTAGAGTTTTGACTGTAGTCATCTTAGCTACAGGTGAGAAGGTGTCTATGAAGTCAATTCCCGGCTGCTGTGTGTATCCTTTGGCGACTAAGCGTGCTTTGTAGCGCTCCAAAGTTCCATCAGACTTGAGTTTGGTCTTGTACACCCACCTGCACCCAATTGCTCTCTTATCTGAGGGTAATGTGACTATACTCCAAGAGTCTGCACCTTCTAATGATTGTAACTCCTCATTCATTGCAATCAGCCACTCATCTATTTTCTTGGCTTGAGAAAAACTTGCTGGTTCTCCATACTGTAACACAGAACAAATGAATGATCTATATTCATTACTCAAGTTCTCAAGAGACATAAAAGTATTTAAAGGATATGAGATCTTGGTTTTTGTGTTATTGCAGAGATAGTCTTGCAAATGTCGAGGCTGCTTAGACACTCTTTTTGCTCCAGTGTTGCTAGTCTTCATCTGTGCTATATCTACTCTCTTATTTTTGTTGCTGACTTGTCTGGTTGATCTTGATGTTATCTTTCCCGCATTTGAGTGAGAATCAGAGGTGGATATTGTAGCTCCATTCGAATCTGTTTCTATCAAAGAAAAGACATCAGACTTAGTGTTATGTGTGTCTTTAAATGGGAAAATATTTTCATAAAAGATAACATTTCGTGTAATGTGGATTGAATTAGTCTCTAAGTCCATCACTTTATATCCCTTGTAGCCTAATGGATATCCAAGGAAAACACAAGCTGTAGAACGAGGTTGAAATTTTGTCCTCTGTTTTGGTGAAGTAGAACTGTAGCATAATGAACCAAAAACACGAAAAACATCATAAGCAGGTTCTTGATTAGTCAATAATTCATAAGGAGACTTATTTCCTAGTAAGGGGGAAGGTGTCCTATTAATCAAGAACACGGCAGTAAGGATACAATCACTCCAAAAAACTGATGGAATGTCAGCTTGAAACATAAGTGCTCTTGCCACATTGAGGATGTGCTGATGCTTGCGTTCAACCACTGAATTCTGTTGAGGTGTTTCAGGGCAGGAGTGATAAGAAAGTATCCATTTGCTCTTGAATAACTCTGTGAAGTTTAGCTCAGGTGCGTTATCTGATCGTACACCTTTGACATGTGCCTTGTATTGTGTTTCAACCAGTTTTAAGAAGTCTGGGAAGATCTTTAAGACGTCATTCTTTGTTCTCATCAAGTAAGTCCAAGTCATCCGTGTGTGATCATCAACAATAGTGAGGAAGAACATGTACCCTTCATTACTTTCAACTGAAAATGGACCCCAAGTGTAAATGTGCAATAGATCAAAAGCATTGTGACAAAAGTTATTATTTGAATTATAAGGGAGACGTTTCTGCTTAGCCAAATGACAAATAGAACAGTGAAAAGGCGTTTTATTACAGTGTTTGATTCCAAGAGTATCAGCAATCGATTCAATTCTTGTCAAATGAGGGTGACCCAATCTGTTGTGCCAAATTGAAAAATCAGTTACAGCATTTAGTGAAAAAGAATTAGAGAAGATAGGTAGACAGCTGCTTCTCAAACTTCTGTCTAAAACATATAAGTTGTGAATTCTTTCAGCTTGTCCAATCATCATTTCCTTGATAGGATCCTGAATGAGACAACCAGATTCATTAAACTCAAAAACACATTTTGAATCAGACGTTAGTTGACTGACGCTCATAAGATTGAGACAAAAACCAGGTATAAAGAACACATTCTTAAGACAAAGATGCTTATTTATCTAAACGTCTCCTATACCAGCAATTTTAATCTCTACACCTGTTGGCAATGTTACATGTTTATTTACTGAAAACATCATATTGGTGAATAGGTTCTTATCATATGCAACATGATGGCTAGCACCACTATCCACAATCCAAGATTTGTTCAACAATGTGATATTGTTCTTCTGTAACATATTAACCAACTGAAGAGATGTAGAATTAAAGGTCATACCGTCAGCTGCTGTAATGGTACCTCCTGATTTTGATGATAAGGTGTCTTTGCTTGCTGGAACTGGGGTATGTGAGTCAAAATAGGCTATGACGCCATCTATTTGTTCCTTAGAAAGATTCTGCATCAAGCCTGATAGTCGAGTTTCACCTTTAGAAGTATCTATGTGACTGAGCTGAGCACTTACTGGTTTGTGAGTGCTCTGTTTCGATTTGTGCTTATATCCAGGGGGATATCCATGAATCTTGTAGCACTTATCTACTGTATGTCCAGTAAATCCACAATGAGAACACATAGGTCTTTGTGTCTTGTGGCTAACATACGAAGCATTAACAGGAATTTTCTCTGCAACATTAAAGATCGATGCATTTTGAACTGGTAAAATGTTCCTCTGGCTATGATCCTGATCAAGAAGGTTGTACACTTCCGATATGTCAGGGATGGTTTTCTTCATTATAATTTGGCTTCTGATACTGGAGTAAGAATCATTGAGCCCTGCTAGGAACTTGATTACTTTAGACCTATCTTGTTTGACTTGAATCGTATTGCAGCAAGTATAGTTTCTGCAAATCTTTAAGCATTCTGATCCATCTAAGTCATCCCATAAAGTCTTTAGCTTCGTATAATAGGTCGATAGATCCATGGCTCCTTGCTGAAGTGACCATATCTGCTGAGATACCTGATATGATCTTGGCAGATTTGTGACATGAAAACGCGACATCAAATCTTTTCAGATTTCCGACGAGTCAGGTAAGCAAAGAATACTGGTATATATTTCCTTAGATACATAATTAAGCAGCCAAGACTTGACCATACTGTTACACCGAGACCATATTCTAAAGTGTGGATGCGTTTCTGCTGGTCTAGGTAATGATCCGTCAACAAAAGCGAGCTTATTCTTCGCATCTAAAGCTATCGAGATGGCAACATTCCACGTACTGTAATTGCTACCATCAAGTGTTTCACTAATTATCGAGGTACCTGGATTGTCCGAGCTCGTCAAGAAATACGGAGAGAATTGAATCCCGTCAAAATCGAATCGATTTTGGGAAGTTTGGTTAATAGCTGTCTCTTGCGTTGTTACGGAGAAAGAGTGATTAGGATTTGAGTTGTGATTCTGGTTCTCTTCGGGGGAGTTCTTGTTGATTGAAGTTTGATTCAGCTCTAAATCTTCTGCGATTGAGGAGCGTACTCTTCTTCTCTTGTTCAAAGATCTTTCAGCAACAAGTCTTTTTGTTCTCCGAGCTGGAATCATCATGAATTCGAGGAAAGTGAAGAAAGAGATACAAAGAATCGGGAAGAAAAGTGGCCAAGAGTGCGTCGGCGGAATGACCGAAGAAGACAAAGAAGAACGATATGGCGGAGGAAGATCACGCCGGAGTTTCTTTGCAGATGAGAGTTCTCCCGAGGAAGAAGGACCTGAAGTCGTTGAATTTCAGTTTCAACGGCTCTGATACCATATCAATGAAGAGATATTGAAAGGAAGAAAAGAATCTTAGTATTCAATCTTACTTGAAACAATGTATTGATACATGTATTTATACAACAATGTGGACCAACTAAACCGATTAATAACCAACCATTAACAGAATATTAAACCGGTCTTGATCTTTAAACCAATAATTACCAACTGGAATAAGAACTTCTCTTATAGTAAGGTCGCTATAACTATCGGATTTGGATGATAATCAAAACCATAATTCAAAATGGAATATGTTTATATACGAGTGTTGACGAATCTCAAACGAAAATGGTTACATAGGTGCACTCAGACCATTTTTATGACAGTAAAAAAGTTATATTTACCATTTTAATCGATGAAATCCGACGAAATTTTGTCACGGAATCTCTATGTTTATTCGATGGAACTTCCATAAAAACAATTGTTAGATATAAAAAGATTTTATTAGAGTATATGGAACCTTATTTCCCCATCCGAGATTTAAAATTTGGTTGATGAGTCATGACGGCCAAATTTAAATGCGACATGGCAGGTGTCGAAGACAAAATCCAAATGCAACTTCCTCTCAAATCTGATCAGATCACGTAATAAACGCTTTTATTTTTCCTTCCATATACAACATTTATGTCGAAAACGAAAGTTCTGACTTCGGACTGATTTTTCACTCTCACAACGCCACAAACGTTAGATATTTTATCTTTGTTTTGGTAGTTAACAGAAGTTACAACACCATAAAAAAAAAAAAAGGTCTTATCCTCATTACTAAACACACTTATCACTTACCCTCAACATCTCACTTTGATCTCCTAATCACAATCATCACCCTTACCTGGTTTAATTGCGATCATGAAAAGTGTTTTGTCGGAAAATCAGTATATCGCTCCCATAGGATCACCTACACTCGACGAGTTGCTTAGAGACTGCGACAGCTTCCGGAAAGGAGATTCCGGCGACGTCCCTAAAGGCGAGGATCCTACTCACCATGTAATAGATGTCGATGCCTTGTACGTAAAGCCTGTACCGTTTGTTCTGTCTTTTAATAACCTTGAATATGATGTTAAACTTCGCAAGCGCACTACAAGAGAACATTAGTTTAGGAACCATTTTTTACAACGTTTTTGGGACGTCGTAAAATAGGGAGGTATTTGCAACTCCTTTACGACGTTTTGAGATTTCGTCGTAAAGGAGTTGTAAAAGTACAACGAAAATTTACGTTGTAAACAAGTCGGTATTTTACGACTCCTTAACAACGTTTTCCCATTGCTCAAACAATTCGTTGTAAATTAGTCCCTAACTTGCAACTCTTTTACGACCTCTATACTTTACATCGAATGTCAAAATAGGTAAACACATTTTTCTTATTACGTAAAAGGTTTAAATAAAATTTAAATTTGGAGTTGTAAAGGTGTTGTTAAATTAAAAATTTCGATGCTAAAACGTCTCTACTTTACAACTCATTTACAACTAAAGGACGTAATTTCAAATTAGATATTTATGGTTAGGTACAAGTGTTGTAATTTACTCGTAATTTGCGGGAAGTTGTAAAATCATCGTTAATTTTTTGCTTATATAAGGAGGAAGGCTCTCTTCATTAATCACAACAACAAAAAACAAAAAAAAACGTGGTAGAGGGGAAAAAAACGGTTTTGTGGAAAAACCCAAAAAATGTCTTTCGGTGGAGATATATTCGAGCAACGGAAGTGGATGTATATGCATAGAGATGCTGCCGGAATCGTGAGAAAGGAGTTTATGAATGGGGCAGAAATATTCATGCACCAAGCTAGTCTAACCGAAATCACGGTTGAATTGGGGAGTGTGGTGAAAGGTGAAACCGATTTCTATGGGGTTTTGCAAGAGATTATCGAAGTGGAATTTGTGGGATTAATTGGGTTGAAAACTGTGCTATTCAAATGTGACTGGTTTGATCTCGTAATCAACAGAGGTTTCCGTTACAGCAAATTTGGAGTTGTGGACGTGAATGGGAGGAGAAAATACAACAAGTTTGAGCCTTTCGTCTTAGCATCACAAGCAGAGCAAGTTAGCTTCATTCCATATCCAAGGGTCAAAGAATCAGGCATCAATTGGTTAGCTACAGTGAAGATCACACCGCGTGTGTGAATTATTGGATGTGGAGATTTACCGTTGCAGGAAGAATCATGTTCATCGATACAGGTGCCAGAGGAAGCTACAGAGCTAGTGGTTCTTATCGATCCGGAAAACCGAGAGTACGAGGATCTCCCTGAAAAAGATGTTGACGATGAGGAGCGCGACGATTTTCCAGAAAGTGATAATCCAAGTAGTGAAAATGGTAGTAACGGTGAATCTGATTGAAACTACAGTTTATAATGTAAGAAAAATGTACCATTGTAGAATTTTAATGTAATTTACGTTATGTCAATCTTTTATCAATCTAAGTCTAATCAAAGTAAGTTTTACAAATCAATCAAAATTTATTAATCTAAGTTTTATAAATCAATATAACATTCCACAAAATTTATAAATCTAAGTTTTATAAATCAATATAGCGAGGATTTTTCGCTAGCGTTTTGATTTCTCCTGGCGAAAAAGCTCCGGTTCGGTGAAGACTTTACTTGATGATATTTCCGGTGAGGCTTTTGACGGTGAAATCCTCGCTGTTCTTGGTGGAAGTGGAGCTGGTAAATCCACTTTGATCGATGCATTAGCGGGTAGAGTTGCAGAAGGAAGCTTAAGAGGCTCTGTAACTTTAAACGGAGAGAAAGTTTTACAATCTCGATTGTCGAAAGTGATATCAGCTTATGTGATGCAAGACGATCTTCTTTTACCGATGTTAACTGTTAAAGAAACCCTAATGTTTGCTTCGGAGTTTCGTCTACCAAGAACCTTATCCAAATCAAAGAAGATGTGTTGTGCATAAGCTCGTTCAATGTCTCAAATTCGATGTAGATTATTCTGTGTGATCTTGAGTTCAATTACGAGAAAGAAGGAGTTTGAGGGAGAATAGGAAAAAACGAGACACAAGTTATAGAGTTCCCTGTCGATTAGACCATCGACGGGTACATCTCTCTTCGGATATGAATCTGGAATCCACTAAAGAACTTGTATAGTGTATCTTCTTGAGATCTCTACTCTTTGTAACAATGGTGTCTCTCTCTCTCACTCTCTGTAAAAAACCCTCTACCCAAAAACGAAGAAGATGAATTTGGCCTCATACACGGGCAAATTCATTCTTCTCTGTTGTTGGGCCACAATTAGGCCTATCAACGAAAACGAGCTAAAAACAAAGTATGGGCCGAAGCTGCCCTCAGACCCATTAGCATATCAATTGCTAAATGGGCCAAGTGGCTCGGCCCACATCCAAATGAAACGACAAAACCCCAACATACTCCACCTTGACGCTTCATTTCACTTCGCGAGCTAGAACCCTAGCTGCTGAGATTCTCTCTCGAACTTTCCTCAGCTCTTCTTGACTCTTCCTCTTCCTCTTTCTCTTTTGTCACCGGAAAAGATTCTGATGATTATCTGTCTTGGGTTTTAACCAATTCTCACTGTGAGTACCAAAGCTGTTCACAGTAGCTCTGCTCCGGTGTATGAATCTCGACTTTCTCCGGTGACGACTCGACTTCCCGGTAAGATTCTCTATCTTTAAAGTTCTTGTTTAGTTTTCCGATACATGCATGAGCAGATCCTAACGCTTCTCTGATAGATCTAATGGTTCGATTTCTTTTCATTTACTTAACCATTCTTGCATGCTCGGATCTTGTCTTTTCTGACAGATCCGACGGTTCGGTTCGAATATGTCTGATCCATTTTTTTTTCTTTTCCGATGAAGGCGATGAGATGAACTTCAGTAGATCTTAACTCAAGCATCAGGAAACCGGTAAGAAAAAAAAATTCTACCTTCTCCAACATATTTCAGATTTACGGAGAAAGCTAGAGCTTTTCTTCTTTTCCGCCTTTGCTTTATGAGATCTAACCTTCTTCTTGTTCTTGTTCGGTGCAGATCTTGACCGAGAACATCGCGACCTTTCATCTTCCTTGCATGTAAGTACCTGACCCTTTAGATTCCTTTTTTTTTCAAACCCTGATTTCTTGCTCCAGAAATCTGCTTAAAAAAAACCTTCTTTAAATACCAACTAGCCTGAATTTCTTTCTTTCTGTTGACCGTGTGTAGGTATCAACAGATCTGAGTGTTCCGACATTGGAACTCCATGTCGGAATACTCTCACAATGACCCTTAGGCTTCCTCCATCCTCAAAGACTGCATGCAGTCTTTGAACTTCTCAGCAGGTATGACTTTCATAAACATGTCTGCTGGGTTGATCGATGTGTGAATCTTAGTGACTTTGACTTGTTTAGCTTCTGTCACTTCTCTGATGTAGTTGTATTTGATTTGAATATGCTTGGTCCTTTCACTGCACATTCTGTTCTTTGATAAATAGATAGCGCTTTGAGAATCACAGTATAGTTATACAGTTCTTGTACATAGCTTCATTTCTTCGCATATCCCTTGTATCCATACTGCTTCTCTGCTAGCTTCTGATAGTGCTATGTATTCTGATTCCGTTGTGGATAAAGCTACTACTCTCTGTAGTCTAGATGTCCAACTTATTGTGTTATTTCCCAAAGTAAAAACATATCCTGAAATTGATCTTCGTTTGTCTAAGTCAGAAGCAAAATCTGCATCACAGTAGCCTTTAATTCTGAAATCTACATCTTTCTTGAATGTTAGGCTTATTTTTGATGCTTCAGTTAGATAACGCATTATCCATTTGACTGCTAACCAGTGTGTTTTTCCTGGTTTTGACATGTACCGACTGACGATACCAATGGAGTAAGCAAGGTCTGGACGTGATCCGACCATTGCATACATCAGGCTTCCGACTGCGCTTATATAAGGTACGTCCTCCATTCCCTTAGTCTATGCGTCTTCGTCATCTGAGGAAATGCTTTTTAACTTGAACTGAACCCCTATAGGAGTAGAGACTGACTCGCTATCACTCATGTTAAAAGTATTTAAAACTTGCTTGATATATTGTTCCTGTGATAACTGTAGTGTACTCTGCTTTCTGTCTCTGTAAATTTTCATGCCTAGTATTCGCCTTGCTGGTCCTAGGTCTTTCATTTCGAACTGTTTACTGTGTTGATGCAATGAGCATATCATCTACATATAGGAGTAGATATATCATAGTATCAACTGTATTTCCCTTATAGTACACGCATGGGTCATATTCACTCTTTTGAAACTGTTGATTCTTCATGAATTCATCGAACTTTGCATTCCATTCTCTTGGTGATTGCTTTAAACCATATAGGGATTTCCTAAGTAGACACACCTTTCTTTCATTTCCTTTCACTTCATGGCCTTCTGGTTGATTCATGTAGATATCTTCCTGTAACGTTCCATGTAAAAAAGCTGTTTTCACATCCATTTGCTCTAGTTCCATGTTCCAATTTGAAACTATAGCTAGTAGAATTCTAATTGAAACATGTTTAACTACTGGTGCAAAAATATCATTATAATCTACTCTTTCAACCTGAGCATAATCCTTAGCAACCAATATGCTTTTAAATCTTGGGTTTTCAATTCCCGGTATGCCTGGCTTTAGCTTGAATAACCATCTGCATCCAATTACCTTTTTATTCTATGGTTTATCAACTAGAATCCAGGTGTTGTTTCTGATGAGGGAATTTATTTCCTCATCTGCTGCTTCTCTCCATTTATCTATGTCTTTGCTATGCACTGCTTCTAGATATGTCTTAGGTTCTTCAAGTTCTATTTCCTCAGAACTTGATAGTGAAAAATGCAACTAGGTCTGCTTCTTCATATCTAGATGGAGGTCTTATATTCCTTCATTTTCTGTCCCAAGCCAATAGGTAGTCTTCCAAATTAGACTCTTCATTTTCTGAATGTTCAGTGTCTAAACGGCTCCCATCTTCACTGATGCCTTCTGGTACATACTCTGGAATTGCTCCACCTGACCTAGCCATACCCTTTAGTTGATCTTCCTCACCCAATATTTTCTCTAGGTTTACTTTAAAGGTTACCCTTCTATCAGATTTTCTTTCACTGTTTTGCTTATCAACCTTAGGTTCTTGTTCCCCTGAGATGGAGTCTTTGTATAGTTCATCTTCGTTGAATACTACATCTCTGCTAATTACCAGCTTGCTTTCTTCGATTAGCCAGACCTTTTGCCCCTTGGTTTCTGTTCCATAACCAACAAATACTCCCTTTAAAGCTCTAGGGCTTAGCTTGTCTTGAGTAGTATGAACATAAGATATACATCCAAAACTCCTTAGGTGATTGTACTCGGGTTTATATATAGACCACAGCTCTTCTGGTACATCAAAGTTGATTGATGCTGCTGGTGATCTGTTTATGATATAAACCGCTGTGTTTGCTGCCTCTGCCCAAAATTCTTCACTTAAGCCAGATTCTGATAGCATACATCTCACCTTTTCCATTATAGTTCTGTTCATTCTTTCTGATACTCCGTTTTGTTGTGGTGTATATGCACAAGTTCTATGCCTTTTGATTCCTGCTTATTTGCATAAGTCATCAAACTGTTTATTACAGTACTCTAAACCATTGTCAGTCCTTAGGCATTTGATTCTCTTTCCAGTTTGATTTTCTACCAGCATTTTCCAATCCTTGAAGGCCTGAAACGCCTCACTCTTTTTCCTTAGAAAATGAATCCAAACCTTCTTTGAGTAATCATCTATAAAGCTAATGAAATATTGACAACCTGATATGCTAGGGGTAGTGTTCTGTGATCCCCATAAATCCGAACGGATGTACTCTAAAGTACATTTTGAGGTATGTTTTCCCTTCTGAAAACTAAGTCTATGAGTTTTTCCCAATGCACATGTTTCACAAAACCCCATAGCTTTTACTTCTCCTTTCCTTAGATGGCCTTTTCTGACTAGAGTTTCCATTGACCTTTTTCCCATATGAGCTATTCTTCGATGCCACCTAGTAGTCGTGTCAATAGTTCCCTTTGCTATATTGACTTCTGTACTTAGTACTTTTCCATCTAGGAAGTATAGACCATTCTGGTATTTTCCAGACAGGAATTTATCACCGTTCTCTTTGTAAAACTGAATGTTGAAATCCTTTCCTTGATAATAACACCCTAGTTCTTCCAGTTGACCATATGATATTAAATTTCTGCTCATTTCCGGTACATATCTCACACCATTTAAGGTAACTAAGTTACCTTCTTTGTTCTCAATCACGATATTGCCAATTCCTTTGCCTGAGCAGTATGAGTTGTTTCCCATGTATACTTTGTTTCCTTCGAATTCAATTAGGTCTGTGATTAGGTCCTTTCTTGGTGTTATGTGAAAAGTACAACATGAGTCCATTACCCATTCCTCGGTTGTTGCCATTAGACGTGCAGTGTAGGCTAAATTCTTTGATTCTTTTGTTGCACAATTTGCTGATTCCTTTCCTTTCCCATTTTTCTTTTGTGGACAATCACAATTCCCGTGATTTTCGTCTCCATATATCCAACATGCCCTGATTTCTTCATGGTTATGTTTTGGTATAGACTTGGATCTACCTTTACTTTTTGATCGGCCTCTGTTCTTCCCTGTACTCTTTACATTTCTCTTGTCTGTTCTACCTCTGCTGTCAACAGTCAACCCTTCTGAATGTGTTTTCTTCCTTAATAACCCCTTTTGTCTTAGATTTGACTCCATTCCATATGCTCCAGTTATTACATCAACCATAGTTAGGGTGTCCTTAGCATTGCCTAATTGTAAAGTGTGTGTAAGCGGATCATATTGAGGTGGTAGGCTATTTAGTAATGCAATAGCTTGATCTTCGTCTTGAATAGTAACCTTTAGACTTTCTAAGTCTCCTATCAACTTTAGGAACACATCAAGATTTTCTTCGATTGATTTGTCCTCATCCATTCGGTATAGAGAGAATTGTCTCTTTAGATAGACTCTATTAGCTTTAGTCTTGGTTTGGTAATCACGTTCTAGTGCTTTCCATTGCTTGAATGTTGTAGCTTCATTCATTACTTTTCTCAATACCGAGTTAGATAAGCATTGTCCGAGCAGGCTCCTTGCTCTTCGATCCTTTAGCTCCCATTGAGGATCCTTTGAAATTGGCTTGCCGATTTTGATTTCTTTCCCTGTTTCTTTGTCAGTCATAGATACTTCTTCCATTGGCCATACTTCTTCATGATCTTTCTCAATTACTGTGAGAAGGCCATGAATCTCAAACTGTCCTAGCATTCGGTATTTTCATAATCCGAAATCTCCTTTACCGTCGAATTTCTCCACCTCTAACTTTCCCGAGATGACTTCCATGCTTGAAATCTTTGAATACTTTGACAAGTTTGTTACTTTGAGTCTTCCTTGTTACGCAAGTAAAATACTAATATCTTCTGTGATTTCCTTGCGAGGTACCAATCAATGTCTGTGATTCTCAAAGCCCCTTCACATCTTAAGGAACAAAAGACGATAATCTGCAATGCCTTCCAAAAGTAAGTCTTTCAAATCTTGTACTCCTCCCTTTGTGAACTCTGAGCTTTATGCTGTTATTCACTTTCTTGAACACAGGCTCTGATACCACATGTTGTGCATAAGCTCGTTCAATGTCTCAAATTCGATGCGGATTATTCTGTGTGATCTTGAGTTCAATTACGAGAAAGAAGGAGTTTGAGGGAGAAAGGGAAAAAATGAGACACGAGTTATAGAGTTCCCCGTCGATTAAACCATCGACGGGTACATCTCTCTTCGGATATGAATCTGGAATCCACTAAAAAACTTGTATAGTGTATCTTCTTGAGAGCTCTACTCTCTGTAACAATGATGTCTCTCTCTCACTCTCTGTAAAAAACCCTCTACCCAAAAACGAAGAAGATGAATCTGGCCTTATACACGGGCTAATTCATTCTTCTCTGTTGTTGGGCCACAAATCGGTCCATCAACGAAAACGAGCTAAAAACAAAGTATGGACCGAAGCTGCCCTCAGACCCATTAACATATCAATTGTTAAATGGCCAAGTGGCTCGACCCACATCGACAAAACCCCAACAAGATGGAGCGTGTTGAAGCCTTAATTGATCAATTAGGGCTCAGAAACGCAGCGTATACGGTAATCGGAGATGAAGGACATCGTGGAGTTTCTGGAGGAGAACGACGGCAAGTTTTAATCGGAATTGATATTATCTATGATCCTATCTTCTTGTTCCTTGACGAACCAACATCAGAATTGGACTCTACAAATGCGTTTATGGTGGTGCAAGTTTTGAGACGAATTGCTGAGAGTGGCAGTATCGTAATTATGTCGATTCATCAACCTAGTGCAAGAATCGTGGATTTGATTGATCGGCTTATCATCTTATCTCGAGGAAAAAGTTTGTTCAATGGATCTCCGGCGAGTCTTACCGGATTCTTCTCCGACTTCGGTCGTTCAATCCCTGAGAAAGAGAACATCACAGAGTTCACTCTTGATTTAGTTCGACAACTTGAAGGATCCACCGAAGGAACCAGAGGCTTAGCTAACTTCAACGAAAAGTGGCAAAAGAATAAGCCAAGTTTCAGCCAATCCAATCAGTTCGAGCTACACAACACAATATCCTTAAAAGAAGCCATCACTGCAAGTGTTATTAGAGGCAAATTAGTCTTGGGGTCATCTAGAACCACCATGGAAACAGTACCTTCATACGCAAACCCTTCATTGTTCAAAACATTCATATTAGCAAAACGGTACACGAAAAACTGGATCCGAATGCCTGAACTTGTAGGAACACGGATCGGTACTGTAACAGTGACTGGTTTTCTCTTAGCCACTGTGTATTGGAAGCTAGACAACACTCCAAGAGGTGCACAAGAGAGATTAACCTTATTCGCATTAGTTATGCCTACAATGTTCTACTGCTGTTTGGACAACGTCCCTGTTTTTATCCAAGAACGATACATTTTCTTGAGAGAGACAACACACTCTGCTTACAGAACATCTTCCTACGTTATCTCTAACTCTCTCGTGTCCTTACCTCACTTAATTGCTCCTTCCTTAGTCTTTTCCGCCATTACATTTTGGGCCGTTGGATTGAGCGGAGGGTTACAAGGCTTCTTGTTCTATTGCCTTATAATCTACGCTTCGTTTTGGTCCGGATCTTCAGTCGTTACTTTCATCTCTGGTGTTCTTCCGAATATAATGTTAAGCTACATGGTCGCCATTTCATATCTAGCTTACTGTTTACTCTTAAGTGGATTCTACGTCAATCGAGATCGAATACCGATCTACTGGAAATGGTTTCATTACATTTCCCTGCTCAAGTATCCCTTCGAAGCTGTCTTAATCAACGAGTTTGATGATCCGTCTCGTTGTTTTGTTAAAGGAATCCAAGTATTCGACAATACTCTTCTTGGAGAAGTGTCTGATTCCGGGAAGTTTAAGCTTCTTGAAACTCTAGGAAAATCTCTGAGGACAAAGATAACGGAATCCACTTGCTTGAGGACTGGATCTGAGTTACTTGCACAGCAAGGTGTTACTCAATTAAGCAAGTGGAGTTGCTTGTGGATTACGTTTGCTTCAGGTTTCTTCTTTAGGTTTTTGTTTTACTTCGCCTTAGTGTTAGGAGGCAGAAATAAGAGGACATAAAAGTTACTCTGTTCCAATAAATACATAGCTACATATCTAAGTGAAGGTTGATGAATATCAATTTATACTAGTTTTATTTTAATATCAATTTTTAAACTCAAACAAGTAATTTCTTTATAATCCAAATTAGTATATTTACTTGAATGCTCAATAAATTTCAAGCATTTCAACAAATAATTTAGTTAAAGAATGAGCCACTGTATTACTTAAAGGGTGAATTTGTCAAATGACAAAATATAATCTTTTAATTTGTAAAATGATAATTGCAGAGTAAAAATTTGCAATCCAACTTTGATTTCCTGCTTTACTCCTATCAGAACAGTGATATTACTCTGGAGGAAAAATTTGAGGGAGCAGCAAAGTGATGGTTTCTGATAAATCTTATATAAAGATTTCTTCAGTTATATTTATATGTGTACGTATTGCTTTTTTAAGCATCACTATTTCCTTTATACACCAACCATTAACTCAAACTCACTTAACTAAAGTAACTTGTAGTAACATCTCAAGTAATGAAATATCCGTACAACATGTAAGAAAATTCAGTATGTTTATCATAATCTTTTCATGTTAACTTGAAATATAAACCACATTATAATGTAACTTATACCTCTACATTTAAAATGGTTTCGTCGAGGATTATAGATGCATTTCTATCAGTTATGGACACTTGCAGACTTGTGTTGTTTAAGAATTTCTCATGTTTCATGGCGGTTGTGTTGTGAAAAAATATTTCGGTTTAAGTAGTTCTATTCTTTGCCTTGATTTGGTTACAAATCTAAGAAAATCACGCCAACTTTGTTACATTAAACGTATTGGAATCCATATTACAAGGAGAAAATTAGTATGGATTCCAATTGCCAATTACAAAAAAAAAAAAAGTTGAGTACATGAACATTTAGAGCTTAGACCTTAATATATATTTTATACACTAAGAGAATCTTTAATGGCAAAATTCTTAGGATCTCTTGCCAAAAAAGAAAAAAAAAAAAAGGAACCAATCCGGGTTGGCGAACCATTCTGTAGGACTATGAGGATAATTTGGATGAATGATAGAGGTAATTTAATATGGTTTGTCTATAGGATTATGAGGATAATTAGGAGGAATTATAGGGTTTAGGTGAGGAATATAATAGGGGGTTAACTGATAACAACTCTATTGTGGAGGAGTGCTAGCGAATGGAGAAACATGTAGTTATATTAACTGAGATACTAATTACATCACCTAAAGAGTTTAATTGTTGACTTATCATATAAAATTTCATTATACAGCTCAAACATAGAACTTATAGTGACAACAAATAGTTTATCAAAAGCGAATACAAAAGGGATCATCATCGAATTGTTGGGTGTAAACCCAGATCTGAAATTACCATATATCGCATGAACCGATACTCACATAAAGATATAAGTTTATCACATGCAATTAAAAAAACAAAGATCTCATTACTGACAAGAACGCAGCATAACAGATCTGATGAAAGAACATAGTTAGGTTAGAATAAGTAAGCATAGATCTAAATCGATTTTAACAGCACCTAGTTAGATTGTGAGAAAATGAGGGTGTAATCGAAGAGGCAAAGAAAAAAGAGTTTCACACTAGTAAAAAATTTCTATAGCTTCTAATTTTTGTGGCTTTTTCCAAAATTTGTGGTTATGTATTGAATATTTGTGGCTTTTTTAGCCACGAACCCAAATTCATGGCTCACTCGTGACTATATAGAATTGTTGCACTAGTGTCAAACTCTAAAAGTTGAGAATCTGGTAAATCGAACAAGAAATTACAGAATTTGAAGCACGCATAATATAGATTTTCGCATGTACCTTATTGTCGTTGGTAGAGCCAGAATTCGGAATCCAAAATCTAGATGGTAAAGGTAGGAAGTGTAGAGATTTTAAATAGTAAAGGTGTATGAAGAACACCACGTGGCGAACCCGAATTGGTTCCTTTTTTTATTATTTTTATTTTTTAGCAAGAGACCCCTAAAAAAATATTCAAAGTCAATAAGATATAGTTTTAATTTATACTTAACCCTTAAAATTTTATTGGGCCTTAATAATCCATTAATAACCCGTTTTGTGTAATGGGCTATTGGATTATGGGTATCAAATATTGTAAACCTAAAAGCATCTATCCTATTAGGGATCTCCTACAAAAACTGCAATTGCATCTTCCAATCATATAAAAGTAAGTAAGAACACGTGCTTACACATCCAACACTCGTAATTGCTACCTACCTCCGTTTTTTCTTCTCTTCCCCTCTTATAATTTACCAAACCTCAAGCTTTTTTTTCCTATCACTTGATTCTCATCAAACCATGTCTTCTTCCGCCGTTATGCCACCGTTACCTTCCGTCACGAAACTTCAGGTCGATAACGTTACTTTCGCACCTGTCGTTAAGTCTCCGGCTTCATGCAATCCACTCTTCCTCGGTGGTGCAGGTTTCCATATTCTCCACTCTTGTTTTGTTGACTTTCCACTTTGATTTCTCAAGTCTCTGACTTTTTATTTGCAGGTGTGCGAGGTTTGGATATTCAAGGAAAGTTTGTGATTTTCACCGTCATTGGAGTTTACCTAGATGCTAACGCCGTTCCGTCACTCTCCGTGAAGTGGAATGACAAAACTACAAAAGAATTATCGGATTCCGTCCCTTTCTTCCGTGAAATCGTCACAGGTACTTTTTACATAACCTACACGCCATGTCAAACAAACTAGACATTTTAAGGTTTTATGGAATCTTATCATTATCATCATCGGTTTGCTCATGAACAGGTGCGTTTGAGAAGTTTATTAAGGTGACAATGAAACTACCATTAACGGGACAACAATACTCAGAGAAAGTAACAGAGAATTGTGTAGCGATTTGGAAATCATTAGGGATCTATACAGAATGTGAAGCTAAAGCTATAGAGCGATTTTTGGAGATCTTCAAGAAAGAAACTTTTCCTCCTGGTTCCTCCATTCTCTTCGCTCTCTCCCCTAAAGACTCTTTGACGGTACTACTAATTATAACTTTGACTTGGTTTTGTTGGTTTTATAGATGATAATGTTTCAGATTAATGTTTTGCAGATTGCTTTCTCTAAAGATGACGAGATTCCTGAAACTGGGAAAGCTGTGATAGAGAACAAGTTGTTGGCAGAGGCAGTACTTGAATCAATCATTGGAAAAAATGGTGTGTCTCCTGGAACTAGGTTGAGTCTTGCCGAGAGATTAGCTCAGTTGATGAAGAAGGAGAACTCTCTCTCTC
>JAKUCM010001516.1:0-43454 GCA_023374145.1 Lepidium sativum | reverse complement strand
TATAACCAGCTTTTGAGTAGTTATTTAGTGAAAAGATATTGTTAAGTTAAAAGAAAATTAGTGGTTTGAATATTTTTTTTTGTATTTTATAAAAGATAACCAATAACAAAGAATTGTTTTTTTGGTGAAAATAAAATACATAATAATAACAAAGACAATAAAAATGATTTACATTGTGTCTATTCGTTTATATTTTTTAATTATGAATGAATATTTTATATGTAACTAAAATCTAAATAAAGGCAATATACAATTATATCTATTCATCCATATTTTTTATTTAATAAATATTTTATATATTACTATAACAATTATGCTTATATTTCTTACTGTCGTGTCTATATATTTGTAATTTTTCATTTCTAAACAAAGTATTTTATATGCAACTTTAACTTCTCTATTTAATAAACTGTTTATAGTGATTTTGACTTATCACTTTATATTTCAAAACTAATTGGTGAACGCCCTACGGACAAAACTTGGTTGCAAAAATGGAAGAAAGTCAATAGAAATTTATATTTTAATAATATAGATTATATTATGGATATCGTTATACATTTTAATCGATGAGCAACATGTTAACACCCATACCATGAACTCTTCATCTTTCTTATCATTACAGTTTTATTAATATCGCAAAAATCTTGCAATGATGTGTTAGAATTTTTAACCAGTTTTCAAATCGGAAAAAGATTTTTAATAGGTAAAAATGTTAAGTACGAACTACCAAATGATCTAGTAAATAGAAGAAAAGGAAATAAAAAACAGAGGAAGAAATTACATTTTGTTGATTAAACACAATGTAGTTTGTACAATTTGCCATTACTCATGTTAATTTTATTGTGTTTTTATTAAGTATTGTCTTACACATATTGAATGAGCAAATATGAGGAGACATCATCAACATCTACATGAACAGCGTATGAGGCTGAATAAAATACATTCAAACATATTACAATATTTAACCAATTACAAACGACTTACTCAAAATTTTCATCTTCATTATATGTGATTCTCTTGTAAATATTAAAATATTAATCGTCACTATATTCGTGAATATTCTACGTATATATAATAAATTTAATTTGTTAAAAATTATGTAACAATTTCTTAGAGAATTTAATTTTAATGGTCTTATTCAGCTTTTCTTGAGTTTAATAGTTAAATTTATAGTTTTTTTAAAAAAAATATTTAATGGTCACATAAGGTGAATTAATAGTTTTTTTTAATCTTGATACTATTTATATATTTTCTTAATTATGGCATTATATTTTAATTGTAAAGTTATTATAGGTGTGGTTTCATATTATATTTTTAATTTTGATATTATTTCTAATTTAAATACTAAATTAGTACATGTATCCAATAAATTTATCATTTGTCTTAAATTTTTATTTAATTTTTATATGGTTTTAAATTAAAAAGTTGATTTAAATGTGGATGATGATGTAGCACTCTAGTAAGAGAGCAACATCTTCTATATGATAAAAAGATAACATTTAATTATCTTATTAGTTGCTAAAATAATTAAAATGTGTATTTATAGATTGATATTATAACTCCAAAAGAAATGATTTGATATCATTAACAATAGAATATTTTTGGTTTAAATGTGATTTTGTTTGTTTATAAATCGTAGGCTTTAAATCAATTGCTGAATGTATATTTTGATTAATTTCTTTCCTTTCATAATAATTTTGTATGGTAAATATATACTTTTAATATAATACTCTTTTCGTTTCTTTATATAAGTTGTTTTAGTTTTTTTTTTTTGTTTCAAAATATAAACTATTTTATAAAACTAAGACAAACAGTAAACTAAAGTCAAAGACATACTTAATTCTTCATATTTTTTATTTTTCATTTTATTTTAAACTACTTTTTCTTTTTAAAAATAATAAATGCTTATATGAAATGATAAGTTTTCTGAAAAATACAAAAAGCAAAAAAAATTTTAATGTGTGCATTTAAGTAAAACAACTTATATTAAAAATGGAAGGACTATTATACTTGAATGTAATTATCTATTTTACTAAAGAAAAGTAATAAGAACAAAATAGAATTATTTGGTAATCAGTCTGTTGAATTCAAGAGGAAAAGTGTGAAACAAGGCATGAATAAGTTGGCATAAAAGACAAGAAAGACGTGATTTGAGAAACACACAATTGGTCTTGCGGTCCATACAAGAGTCGTTGGGCAATCTGAGGCTTATGAATGTGAGACATTGTATGTGTTGAGAAGAATCAAGCCTTTGGATCTCTTTGAATGTCACATGTGAAAATAAGAAGTGAACCAAAATCACATGTGGTCCATGGAGCAAAAGAGCTGTTAGTTCTTGTCATTGTCATTCTCGGGATCCGTAACTCGTCGAGGAATGAGAATCTTTCCTTTTTGGGAGTTTTTGTCACATTGTATATTTGTATCTTTTGTAAGCCCTCGAATGTAGTGGCTATATATATATATATTTGTTATGTTCCTTGTCTTTAATCTAAGAAAGAGAGAAGACTATTCTTCCAAAATACTTAAACACTCTCAACTCTCAAACACTCTAAACACACTCAATCTCACTCGAACACTTAAACATTTCTATTATCTCTAGAACTACATGGTATTAGAGCCACAAATTCATTGAGACTTACTTAAATATTGCTAATAAATCTCTAATTCTCTCTTTCTTTGCTAGTCGCCATTGTTGGTGTTCTTGAAGCTCGTCTTTTAACTATTGGCGACAATAGTGTAATGGTGGCGGTTGATGAAGAAAAGGTTAAGTGGAACCAAGATGGTCATATGTCTCTTTTCATCATCCAAAGCTCATTAGATTTGGCCATTCATGAAGCATACCCATATTGTGAGAACGCTAAGAGGTTGTGGAAAACACTCAAGAAAGTGTATGGCAATCTCTCGAATATTACTCGTGTGTATGAGATAAAGGTCATAAGTGACCTAAGTCAAGAAGACATGGAGTTCACTCAATGGTTCAGAAAGTATAAGTCACTTTAGGCCGAACTTGAAATGCTAAGGCATCCAACCGTGGATCCCATGGTTTTGGAGGAAATGCTTGAACAAGATAAGGTGTTTGGCCTAATGATGAATTTAAACCCGGCTTATAGTGACCTCATTCGCCACCTATTAAGGCAAGACAAGCTCCTAAGCCTTGAAAAAGTTTGCAGCTACATCCAAAGGGATCAAGGATCTAGGAGTCTTCTTGGTAGTAAGGGGGACCTTGTATTGGCCAACAAGGTGTCTTACCGACAAGCGGAAAGAAAGGTACGGGTTTGTGACCATTGCAAGAAGAAAGGTAACTCCAAATACCGATGTTGGATCCTTCACCCACACCTCAAGCAAAACAAGTTGTACGACAAACCAAAGGCAAATGTTGCATTCGAGGAGGCGGTCGTCCAAGCTAATACCGGAACTACGTCTCAACGAACCATAGGAAATGCTATGGTGGTGACTGTGAGGAAATCCGACCTTGAAGAGCTAATCAAATCAACAAATGCTCTCAAGGAGTTTGGTAACTCTTTCTTTGTTTCAAAAATTACTAAGCCCTTAGTTGTAGACTCTGGGGCTACACATCATATAATTAGCAATGCTACGTTGTTGGAGAACTTGAAACCAGTATTGTGAATGGCAAGAAAGTCCTATTAAGGGAATTGGAGATCTTAAGTTGTTTGATAAAGCATCTAAAGCATTTTATATGCCTACTTTTAAGTCTGATTTGTTAATTGTCTATAAAACCTTTTGTGATCTTGATTGTAAAAGTTATCTTTGATCCTAAAAGGTTTGTTTTCAGGATATTAAGAGCGGTCGTGTACTCAGAGAAGGAGTTGGCGAAGACGGACTATACTTGCTTAATGAAGCCAAGAATAGTCCCAATCTATCTTTTGATTCAATTTTATTTTTTATTTTCGAATGCTTTTGGTTCTAGTTTAAATGACAATGAGTTGTGACATGCTTGTTTAAGACATTCATACTCTAGAGCTTTGAATTTAATGTTGCCTAATGTCTCGTTTAAAAGTGAAAATCGTGAGGCTTGTATACTTTGGAAACATTACAAAACGGTGTCTCCTAAGTCTTCAACCGTTTATGATAATTACTTTGACCTTATTCACTCTGATGTTTCGTCCTCACCTTGCGAATCTAGAGATCATTGTAAGTACTTTGTGACTTTTATAGATGAAAATTCAAAATTCACATGGTTAACACTATTGCCTAGCAAAGATCGTGTACTTGAAGCCTTCACTAACTTTCAAATTTATGTTTTAACTCAATATAGTGCCAAGATTAAAATCATAAGATCCAAAAATAGAGGGAAAATATACAAGTCATGCATTTAAGGAACACCTCACCAAATATGGGATCACCCCTCAAACCACTTGTCCATACACTCCACAACAAAATGGAGTGGCCGAGAGAAAGAATAGACATCTCATGGAGGTGGCTAGGTCAATGATGTTTACACCAATGTTCCTAAGATACTTTGGAGTGATGTCGTGGTTTCGACATGTTACTTGATCAACTGCATTCCTACAAAAGTGCTCCATGATATGTATCCATTTAACCAAACAAAACCCACGATTGATTACTTACGTGTATTTGAATGTGTGTATTTTGTGTTTACCCCATGAGAACAACAGAAAAAACTTGATGTAAAGAGTGTGAAAGGCGTATTTATAGGCTACTCAATCCCTCAAAAGGCAACAAATACTACATACCCAAGACATGAAGTGTAAGAGTATCTCAGAAAGTCAGTTCATTGAAAAAGGGTTTTATGATAAGAAAATTTGGAATGACCTCCAAGACTTGTCCACAGATTTTTCGGGTCAGGTCGGGAATCTTCTGCTCATTTTAGAGAAACTTGGGGTCAAAGGCATGGGTACTAGAAAGGAAATGAGTCCATTGAGTATGGAGAGTGAGCTGCAAGAAATTACCAGGTTGAACGGGTCAGATGTACTGCACGACACTAGCGGAACAAACCTACCACATGTACCATGAGAACATGTCCTGACATACAAACGACACACTGAAAAACCTTTCGAGAGGCTTCCCGAATGAACTGCCAAGACACCTTCCGAGTGATCCGTGAAATCTCCTTCTGAGCGACCTGCACCACCCGTCGAGCGACCTGAAGAGCTTCCAGTTTTAGACGAACATGAACCCAAAACCCAAGTACTCTGGAGAAGTCAAAGGTTGAGTCATATCTACTACAACAATGTGGCCAAGCACATCTGACTCAACTTGTATGCAATTTTGCAGCCATACCGATAGAGCATCAAACATTCATCACCCAACTTAACCAACACTTTGTGCCAGACTTATGAAGAAGCTAAGGAACATAAAAGTGTGGCAAGATATGGTAGGTGATGAACATGGTGCTATGGTCTGAAACCATACTTGAGATGAAGTTGAACTACCTCGTGGAAAAAAATATGTGGCATCTCGATGGATCTTCACGATTAACTTCAGTAGTGATGGGACCATTGAGAGACACAAGTGCCGACTCGTCACTAGAGGCTTGACACAAACCTATGGAGCAGACTATCGTACATTTGCTCCAATTGCCAAACTTCATACGGTACAGGTTGTGTTATCTTTACTCACTAACCTTGATTGAGATTTGTGGCAAATGGACGTCAAGAATACGTTTTTCTAAGGCGAACTTGAAGATGAAGTGTACATGCGTCCTCCATTGGGTCTAGGGCACATTGTGCAACCTGGAAATGTGTTGCAGCTTCAGAAAGCTATCTATGGACTCAAGAAATCTCCAAGAGCTTGGTATCACAAATTGAGCCACACCTTGCGAGATCATGGATTCTGGAAATCTGAAGCCGATCACACCCTGTTCATGACCCAAGGTATGAATGGAGTTGTTGCCATTCTTATATATGTAGATGACATCATTATCACTAGAAGTAACAAAGCCGGCATCAAAGGTATCAAAGAACACCTTAAGTCCGTATGTGACATTAAGGATTTATGAGAAATGAAGTAATTTCTTGGGATTGAAGTTTGTCGCTCAAAAGAGAGTATTTTCTTATCCTAACGGAAGTACACACTTGATATTTTGTTTGAGTGTGATGTAGGTAATCGCATAACCAAGACTCCACTTGAAGACGCCTACAAAGCAACATGCAAGGGGGAGCGAGATGATGAACCATTTAAAGATGTGTGCTTATATCGAAGAATGGTTGGCAAGTTAATCTGCCTCATAATAACAAGACCAGATATATGCTTTGCGGTGAACAAAGTGAGCCAACATATGCAAGCTCCAAAGATGCATCATTGGGAAGTGATGGATCGGATACTAAGGTATCTAAAAGGGACTCCAGAACAAGGAGTGTAGATGGGTAGGAACGAGAACACCACTCTTGTTGGATATTGTGATGCGGATTAGGCCATAAATAGACAAGACCACAAGTCAACCACCATATGTTGCATGTTCCTTGGAGAAAACCTAGTGACTTGGAAGAGCAAGAAGCAAAAGGTGGTGTCTTGTACAAGTGCGGAGGCCGAGTATAAGACTATGAGAAAGCTCACAAATGAGCTTATTTGGGTGAAGGCATTTCTTAAAGACTTGGGAGTTGAAACACAAGAGCCAATCACAATGCATTGTGATAATCAAGCTACCATTCACATTGCATCAAATTCATTATTTCATAAAAAAACGAAACAATATTGAAGTAGACTGTCACAAGGTCCGAGAAAAGGTGGAGCAAGGTTTAATCTTGTCATGCTATATAAGGAGCTCAGATCAACTAGCGGACATTTTCACCAAGGCCGCAAGCTCAAAGGTTTGTGAGTTTGTGTACTGAAAACTTGGACTATTGGACATGTCCAAGCCGTGACAATGAACCACAGTCTTTTTCCTTTGGTTGATTTTGTCCCAATTGGGTTTCCCATCAAAAATTTTAAGGAGGTGGGGAGTTACAACCTTCAAACTTGACCTTAATGAATCACATTCTAGATTCAACATTGAATGGGAGTGTTAAACTCAAGAGAAAAAATGTGAAACAAGGCACGTATAAGTTTGCGTAAAAGACAAGGAATACATGACTTAAGAAACACACAATTAGTCTCGCGGTCCGTAGGGCGATCCGAGGCTTATGAATGTGAGCCGTTGGATGTGTTGAGAAGAATCAAGATTTTGGATCCCTTTAAATGTCACATGTGAAGATAAGAAGTGAAGCAAAAGTCACATATGGTCCATGGAGCAAAAGAGCTATTAGCTCTTGTCATTATCATCCTCGGGATCTGTAACACGTCGACGAAAGAAAATCTTTCCTCTTTGGGAGTTTTTTTCTTATTGTATATTTGTCTCTTTTGTAAAACTCTCAGATATAGAGGCTATATATTTGTAATTTTTCTTGTCTGTAATCTAAGAAAAAGAGAAGACTCTTCCTCCAAAACACTTAAACACTCAACTCTCAAACACTCTAAACACTCTCGAACTCACTCCAACACTAAAACACTTCTATTATCTCTAGAACTACACAATATTCATTTAACTGCCGTAACTATTACCGAATAATTCTATTGAAGATTGCGGAAATCTTATTGTACTTCCAAAACATTTGATTTCGAATCATCAAAAAATTGAATAAATCATTTGCTTTAAATGTTATTTGGAAAATCAAAAATATATTTGAAATCGTAGGTTTCAATCAATTGTCAAATTTATATTGTGATTTATTTATTTATATGCTTTTAATATAATATTATAATAGAATATAAATATCGAATTTACTAAAGGAAAATAATTAAGAATGAAATAAGCCCCTGTTCTTTTGTCCATCCAAATGCTTCAACAGGATGATCAGTTTGAATGATGCATCTGGATGATCCGTTTGAATAATGTTCTTTTCTTCATCTGAAAATTGCATTTGGATGATCCTTTTGGATGAACTTATGTTTCTTTGTACATTTGTATAAACTAGCTGGATGTAATATGTAAGTAAATGACTGAAAATGACATGGTTGTGTAAATTGTTTTTTTATGATCTCAATTATATTTACAACTACATAAGTATCAAAATTATTTTTAAAATAACTTATAAAATTGTATATTAATTATATAATTAAATTTCAGTAAATACTTGTATTATAAAACTTAAAAAAATTATTATTTAACATTTTAATACGTAAAACATAATATAAAGAGCAATTGATAAACAATACTAATATGGAAGTCCACGTCCTCTCGCTAGCTCCTCGGTGATGAGAATCACGTAGAGTCTCCATCGCTCTATCACCAGCCGGGATATATGGAATATGACCGTCATTATCTATCACTTGATCACCATGATGCATGTACTCCTCCGCCGCTTCCCATTGTACAAAATCATGATCCTCATGATGTGAATCTCGTATGAAATTGTGGAGTGCCATAGTTGCTGTTACAATTTTCACAACTTATACTTAGGATGTTTGCGATCTAGAATCCTCCATTTGGTTTTCCATACTCCAAATGTTCGTTCAATCACAGAACGCAATCCCGAATGCTTGCGGGTAAAGAATTCTCTAGTGTTTGTTGGTGGTCCTTCTCTAGCAAACAAATCAAGGTCGTATCGGGTTCTACGATGAGGTCCTAGATAACCAGTCCTAGTGGGATATCCTGAGTCGACTAGGTAATACTTTCCGGTTGGAGGATGAGGAAAAGAAAGTTCTTGAGTAGCACAATGTGTTAGCACTTTTGTGTCATGTGCTCGACCGAGAACCCCAACATATGTGTATATGAATTTCATGTTGAAATTACATATGGCAAGCACGTTAATTGTTGGTTCACCTTTTCGACCTCTATATGGTTCAACATTATCAGATGGTGGACAGACCGAGATATGAGTACCATCAAGAGCACCAATGCAATTCCTAAAATACGGCCAATATCGCTCATCATTTTCTAAAACAGGACTAATACTTGTGAACTCACCACTCATAGGCTTCACAATGTCTGCTGCAAGTTTCAAAAGGGCACTCAAAACTTCATCTAATTTTATCTTCACTGTTTCAACAGAATGTTGATATCTCTCAGCTAATACCCTAACCGTTAGGTCTTGTGCAACCATCTCGATGAACATTGCTACACTCTCCCATGTTGAGATTCCTTTAGACTATATTGTCCAGCTAGCTTCTGACATAAACTCATGAATGTTCCTTGATTCATCCGTAAAATATCATAGCATTGTTGCTCAGATTCACCCATAAACCTTTGCACACGAAACCATCATTCACCGCGATTTGTCCTATGAATCTGTCTTGGTACATAAACATCCGGCACTCCAAAAACTTCTAATGCAGCAGCATACATGTGTTCCTCCTCATCTAATACCAAATCCACGTCATCATCCTCTATAAGAAATCTAAATGTGTCCTGCAACCATTTATAATGCAATATATTAAGATTTTAAAAAACATATATAGATGAAAAATGTCATACAAAAAATTCAGAAACACGAGAATTGAAACTTCAACATGCTATGTAATTCAAAAGAGTACTGAGACACACTCCATCCGAAACAAGAATTCTATAGAGATGGGCTTATTTAGTTGAGGGCAAAGACTTACAGATTCAATAGCTACAAGCTAAGCTACAATATTGTCTTAAGGAAAGTCAACAAAGCAGAAAACATGACAAAACGAAGGACTATGACTGAAGATTTCCTTTGGCAACAAAAGGAAATGCTAACGAATGAAATTTTGATTTTCCCTGAAGCTCTCGTTGAAACTAGATGCAATAGAATTATCATCTACTGTAGGATTTCCAGACAAAATCATAGAATCATTGTATCAATTTTTTGGCTAGATAAGATTGATTATAAGTCACAACTCAAACTTGAATTTAGTTTCGTCCTACTTCACCAGAAACTAAATGTTCCTTCATCAAGGCAGAGATTGACAAAATCAAAGCAGCAAAGATGCAAACTTTTAAATAACACTGTAAAGATGCAAACATTCATAGCCGAAATTCTCATAATCAAACAAGAAATAGATAAGCTTAGAAACACACACAAAAACGACATGAATAATGAAAGGTATGTGCTTAGATATAAACATGGTACATAAATGTTAGCCCAAAATTGAGACAACACTGAAGGCACTAAGTTTAAATTTGCAAAATGCAGCTGCTAATGAAGCTAGAACATGCAAATAAGAGAGTTCTAGGAAATGTCAGAATTTGGTAATGAAGGTAAAACTATAGAATTTGGAAACAAAATTTCTCTCGAGTACAACTATATATCAAAGTGGCAAGAACAGAATTTGGAAGATACACAATAGTTCTCTCACTCAACTTAATCCGATAAAACGTCTGAAACACACTCTAGCTTGAATAAGTCTCACAATATCCTAATATCAAAATAATATCAAAACACAGATAACAATGTCAACAATTATCAAATAAAAGATATGGAGCAATATTCAACTCAACCATTCCATTATCCTGACTTCACTTGCAGCTACCCTAAATTGATATTTATGAACGTATTACCTACCGAATAAGGGATTAACAAAACCGAATGGGATTAGGGTTCAAAGGACAAGATATACCTTGAGCTGTGACAACCAAATCTGAAGGGAGAAGAGAGATTGAAGGCCTAAAGAGAGACGGGAAGCGAAGAGAGACGGTAAGCGAAGAGAGACTGAGGAGAAGAGGAATGAAGAGACCATGAGTACATGGGCTACGTCGAGCCGAGAAGAGGTCGGAGAAGAAAAGAGATAAGAGACGACGAGAACGAAAACTTTGATCCAGACGCGAGAAAAGAATAACCTAATTACTTTTCAATTTTGATTTTAAACTTTAGGGGTATTTTAGTCTTTTAATTAATTTTACAAACTCATCTCCCTTCGAATGCATTCTTTAGACTCATCCAAAATTTTCTAAAATTTGAATGATTTTGTCAGGATCATCCCGATGATCCATCTAGATGATCCAAATAATTGTACCTAAAAAACAACAATTTTTATCTCCATCCAGATGGATCATCTGGATGAACAAAGGAACATGTCCTAAAACTGTTCGGTAATCAATCTACATTTAATTGTCGTAGTTATTACCAAATTATTCTAAAGATATATTTAAGTTTATTATATTAAATATATTTATTTATATAATAAAAAGGTAGCTTATTTAGAATTGTCCATACTATCATAAAAAAATATTACATAGAATGCTATTGGATTTTATAATATTAGTAAAAGCATTTTGGCGAGATTATCTTCTTTTTGAAGCATTTATTAATTAAATGACGATTGATTTTGTATTCACTTGACTAATCTAATTTTAAAAATATTTGTAGTATTTAAATAATTCAATTAGTGTTGCATATTTTATCCGATCTAAAATTTTCAATATCATATATTTCAAAACTGGAATTTTAAATAATTAAGGGATATAATTAATTGAATAATTTTTATATTCGACTCAATTGCTTAATAAGATTACCACAGATAACTAAACCAGTATTACTTTACCATTCAAAGATATGGAAATTTTTTTCTTTCGTATCTACGTAATAACCGAAGTTTCTACAAATATTAACCACACATCTTAATTATTTGGAATCTAAATATATTTGTAAACACCATAAAATATATTTAAAAGAACTTTACTCTAACAACCTAATATTCTATAGATTACAAACCTAAGTGTCTTGCTATAAAAACAACTGTTGCCTCGCATCCATTCGTGAATGAAGATGAGGTACTCTTAATAACATAATCAATTTGGTTTTGTTGTAGGACGTGACATCGGAATATATGAGGAAATTTCAGAGGACAAGAAGAAAGTTCTACAAGTCACAAATGAATAAAATTTTATATTTTGGTTTTTTTGTGTGTTAATTTTAATTTTAATTTTGTTAGTTTCTATTTCATCCGAAACATATTTCACTGCAGGCTCAAAAAAGGAGCCATTTTCTCAGTTGATTTGCCTAAGAGACTAGGAAGACCTTGTTCAAAAGCTCATTAGACACTAAGAGCATCTCCATCCATAAGTTTCTAATTTTGAATCTCTTACTCACAAAAATTTAATAGTTTAATATAATTTATTTTTCTAATTAAATTTTAATTATTAAAAAAGAAATGAACAAATAAAAACAATCCACATATTTAAGAAACTCATTTTAAAATCTTTTAAATCTCTTATTAAAGAGATTCTTATCTTTCTCTTTCTTTTTTTCTTATTATTTTTTCTTTTTTTATTTGTAAGAGATTCTTCTAAGAATCTTCAATAAAAGTGGTGTAAATACAATATTTGGAGATAGTAAACAATAGTTCAAGGATTTTTTTGTTTTGTGTCATTTAGTTAAAACTTTTCATCTCTTCCGCTTGAGTTTTCCTCGTAGCGTTTTGGCGACCTTTTTTTATTTAATTGTTGTTATTGTAGCTTAAAGAAGACATGATTCCAGCTCATGTTATCTGTATGCCTTCATCTCTGACATGGTTGGTAAACGAGTAGAAACAAGATATGAAAATTTGTTTTACTTTGTTTTTATGACTCAATAATTTGCTCTTTCTAATTTTGTTTTAGTGAACTAATATTTTTATTTTTCCATCTTTAGCCTGTAGATATAGAAAAACTTATGATCAGTACTAAATGGCAAGCTTCATGGATGGACAGTGAGTAAGACTCTACTAACTCAATTATGCATATGCATACTAAGATTCAAGAGTACTTTGACCGTTATTTAAAAACATGGGAAAAAATACAATAAATATGTGATAAAAAGATAATAAATTAATAAAATAAATGTTACCATATTTATCAAAAACTTTCCTAATCATGTATATTCATCATATTTCAAATTCTTGCATTAGTTTTTAATGTAAAGTGAATTTTACACTTACGATTTTTAGTAATGATCAAAATATAATAAATAATGTAGATTTATTATATACAAAGATTTTAGTCACTTAAATAGTATCTGGTTTCTGAAATGGCATCTAGCCTAATGGCAGACGATAAATCCACATAAGGCAGCGCATTTGCATAATCCGGGATCGAGTCCTCCTGCCTACATTATGTAGAAATTTGGCTATTGGACCAGTCAGTTGTGGCCCAATATAATCTGCCCTTGAAAAATTTAATACTATCGGATTTCCTTTATAATTCTTTAGTAATTATTAATATAATTAATATTTACATTTAACATGCTTAAAATAATATTGAATATTACATATTCGTATAAAAAGATTTATTCATTTATATATAAACACAAATTTAATATTATACATTTACCATGTTATAATTAACTACAAATTATTTTAAAATTATACTTTTTATTTGGAGATATAATACTTTTTCCTTTTAAGTCATCATTATATATGAATGAAATTGCGGTTACTTTATAATTGCATTAGTAATTATTAATGAAATTTAATATAACATTTACCATGTTTAGACAAAAAATATATTAAATATTACATATCAGTGTACAGAGCTTTTAAAAGTTTAAATATAAACACAAACCTAATATTACATTTATCATTTTTAAACAAAAAGTAGGGAATGTTTTTGACAGTTATGGAATCTAGGTAGATCATAATTATTTGTGTGATGATATTCTTCCTGTTAGAAGTACATTAAATATCAAATGAAAGGGTTTTTGATAATGACATACATATGTCTATCTAGGATGTGATTTTTGTTTATGAATTATGAAGTCAAGCTTTTGATGGATGTGTTTCACTTTTCGAACAATAATTTTAGGGCTTATTTATTCTTATGTTTATACTTTGTTATTTTTATGTTATAGATACTACGAATGTGAAAATTAAATTACATATAAAATATAGGCTATGAAAATAATAATTAGTATCCGAAATAATAATTAGATATTTTTAGACATTAATTGCCATATAACAATTCTTGAACTTAGTTATTATTTAACAATCAAAACAATTTGTGAGCTCTACATAATTATGCGGAATGTTTGATAATTTAAGCAATTATCAAAATCTTATATAAATATAAAATATGAAAAAAAACAACGGATAAATAAACAAATTAAAAGATATACTAACCAAATAACAAGTAACTCAAGATTATAAAAATATTCAGTTACAAACATACAACTTTCAAATAACAAAAAGTTATACTATCAAGCTCATAATACCTATAAAAAATATAATAGCTGTACGAAAAAAATTAAATACGTAAATGATTTTATATATTATGAACTTTGCATCATACAAAAATAAATTATGAATATTTAAAATCAAACGAAAAATAATACAATTACTAGATTTTATTTAACCTATCTAAAATCAGTTTATGGGTATTAACCTAGTGGCATACGGTAAATCCACATAAGACAACTCATTTGCACAACCAGAGATCAAGTCTCCCCGCTTACATTGTGTAGGAATTTGGTTATTGGGCCGACCATTTGTGGCCCAATATAATTTACCGTTGACAAAAAAAAATCAGTTTGTGGGCCATATTAACTCTTCTCCTTTAAAGAGAAATACATAGAAATTTTGAATTTAACAAACAAATTTAATATTTATTGACAAAAAAACTAAATATTAATATTTAATTGTTTTGTTTCGCAACGAATTTGGATTGTGTGTTTCTTTTATATTGTAAAAATTAATAAATAAATATAATTTTCTGGGTTCTTATTTTTTATAGTAAAATTAGCAAATAACGAAAATCCTCAAAATTTATTAAATAACTAGAAGATAACTTATACCAAAAAAGTTTTGTTTATCATTACTTATTCATTATTTAGTTTTCTATATAGAATTTTCTTATTTAATTTTCTATATAGGGTACACGATAATTTAGTGAATTATAAATTAACAATAATTTCTTTATAATATATTTAATTATAGTAACTATAATATAGTTAACAATGGAGCAAGTATTGTTACATAATTGTCTCGCAATATTAAAAATTGATTATAACTAATGTGAAACCAACATAAAATTGATTATGATGGTAACACAACTAGAAAAATTAACAAATAAATACAATATCATATTGTAAATCTAAAAAATGCAAAAGCAAAGTAAAAAATTAAATAATTAAAATAAAGAAAATATCAATTAATAAAATCACATACCTTAAATTATAATATATAAAATAAGTATTATACACATTATAAATACAAAAAAAAAAGAATCCTTTGTTAAATTTCAAAATTTTGTATTCAAAAACATATAAATTTTAAAAATAAAAGACTATATAATTAAATTACATACATGAATCTCAGTGCATCGCACTAGTAATCATCTAGTTTTACTTTATATGTAGATATATATTATCTTTGATAATTGGAAAACAATATTTTGGATCACTAAATAAAAGAATATAGTTTTCTGAAAAATAACAAATAGTTATAATTTTATTTGCTAAGAAAATTCAATTTGAGTTAAATAACTTCCATGAAAACAAAGTAACTAATTTTTATGTTGTTATTGAATGAAAAGACACAATTGTTAAGCTAAAAATGAATGGCCCAAATAATCTTGTTTTATATATTATGAAAATAGTATATTCCAAAAATGATTTATCTAGCACTATTGATTCTCATTAATAATTTTTAGAATTTATTGAGTTTATATTATTTAGTAGAATCAAAATTTATTTCATATTTGTAAAATATATCTTTTTAAATATGTGTTAATGGGAGACAACTCTTTCTTTTTGTAGAAATTGGGAGACAATTCTTTAGATATCATATATAGTATTATAAGTTAAAATATGTACCAGAATTAAATATTGATTATATTAAAACAATTTTAACTAACTTCGTTTATTTCTGACTTGTGCATTTTCATTGGAACGTTTTGATTATAATATATAGGTTTTATTTCCTAATTTTTTATTTTTTTTATAATTATTTCTTCATCTAAAATTATGTATATATACTATTTTATGTGTGTTTTACTGTTAAAATATAAAATTAATGTTTAAAATATATATTTATTATGTCTTAACATGTTAGTTAATTAGGTGAATCAAATGTAATTAACAATTGACTTTTTGTATAATTTTGATTTATGTATATGTTATAATATAAGTTAGATTATAATATATGTCAACCAAAAGTTAACAATATTTCAAACAATTTGAACTATATTGATCTTCTTTTACATGTTTTTCAGAGTAATAACTTTTTTTTCATATATATAGATAATTTACTTTTAATAAGTGCATCTTAGATCACAACTAGCTGGTCCAATTCTCAAGTTCCTATATAATGTATGCATCAAGATTCTATCATTGGTTGTGCAAGTGTGTCTGTCTTTAGGGAACTTACCATATGCTACTAGACTAAATGCCACATGTATATTTATATTATGTTTAGTGGATACTAAATATGTTAACCATGTAAAATATAGCTTACTAGATAATAATTTAGTTACCATATTATATATTTTCAGTTAGCGGATAACAAATATGTTACCATGATATGAAATGTGGCAACGAGTATTATATCTTTATTATAGCGGATAATAAATGTGTTATTCATGTACAATATGACTTACCAAATTATATTTTAATTACCATGTTATATATTTTTAATTAGCGGATAATGAATATGTTACTCAGGTAAAAAATGCGGTAACGAGTATTATAATTTTATTGATGGATAATTAATGTGTTACCCGATACTAAATGGCTTACCGGATAATATTTTAATTACCATGTTATATATTTTTGGTTAGCGGATAAAAAATATGTTACATACGTAAGAAATATGGTAACGAGTAGTACATTTTATCGTTACAGATAATAAATATGTTACCCTGGTATAAAACATAATACCGGTAACAAATGGGGCCAGAGCATTAAATGCGTTATCCCCACATTCAATGATTTGTCTTCTTTCTCTCCTCCATCATATATTTTTTTTGTCGACGACATTAGATAATATCAAAAGACCTAGAGCGAAAGGTATAGACTTTAAATTAAAGAGCGCCTCTTTTGACTTTTCCGAGCAAGAGAATCCGCTCTATGGTTTAAAATCTTAGGGATGCTGGAAAGGGGTAAGGACGTGAACGAAATACGCAGTCTTGAGAATGTCTCCTGGTAAGATAGAAAGCCTGGCCACTCCTCCAGACGATTAAAGATCTTCAAAATGGTCTCACAATCCTTCATCAATTCCACCTCTGTAATGTGGATCACTGATAGAGATTCCATAGCCCATAAGACTGCTTCGACCTCTGAGTGAAGAGCATATAAGCTTCGATGAATCCCTTTTGCCCATATGCGAGCTCCCTCCACTGAATCTGGAAAGTAGAACCAACCTAGATCTGTTGTGAGGTCCATAGATTTCCAGGAAGCATCCACGAAAAATTTGTAACCATGGAAGCAAGAATTAGTTGTGGGTCCTCCAACATTTCTATCTTTTAAATCGTGTTGACCATTATTAGTTATTGAATTGTTAAATTACTATTGTTATTTACTTAATTTTACATAACCTCATGGTTATCTAGCTAATTTACTCTTATAAATAGTTTTCTTATAGTAGTTATAATATCAAGAAAAAAGCAAAAAGAAACCTAAATCTTATTATGAAGTGTTTGATGAGATATGCATAAAACTCGTAGACGTAAAAATATTTCTGGGTCCTTTTGTGAAGTGTTTTTTTTTTCAATGGCATATTATATTGGACTACAACTGGCCGACCTAATAGTCAAATTCCTACATAATATGTAGGAATTTGCCTTAACTGGACTTACCGTCTACTACTAGACTAGATGCAATTTGCTTTTTGTGAAGTGTTTCGTGAACTCTTTTATATCTAAATTCTAAAATATCATAAGATTGAAATATTTCTATGTAGATGTCTATAAAAATAATTTCCACGTTTATTTTGTTTTCTATATATAATTCTAGAAAGAGTAGATGAAAGGGCCTTCTTGTGAAGGCGAATATAAAAGAACCTCTGAAAGATGTAAACTAGGCCTTTCCAAATAATGGGCCTGAGGTTTGTTTAACTTTTAGGTTTATTTGTTTTGCAATTTGTTAAGTTTCATCAGTCATGTATCTTTATGTTAAAGGTCTAGTTAAGTCCAGTTTGGTTCAATGTTCTGTACTATTGGTTTCCTTGTAGGTTGTGATAAACGTCTCAACGTCTTTCTTTAAAACTAATGCAGTCATCTTTTAACAAAGGTCCTGTTCGTTTGTACATCTGGTTGCTCCATCCAGATGATGCAGCTAAATGCACCATTTGGATGAAGCAGCTTGATGTTGTTCGTTTGCATGCTGGATTATTCATCTAGTTGTTAAGTTTAGATGCATGGTTGTTTGTTTAGTCAATTGACATGTGCATCTGGATGTATCTATAAATAAGATGACCAAAAAGGTACAATCTAGTCTTTTGAGTATTATTTAAATTAAATAACTTATATTTATATTTAATAAAATAATAAATTATTATTTTAAATTTTATAACTATATTTTCTTTAAATACTTCAGTTTTTAAATTATAAAAACTAATTTTACCTTTTATTAATCATTTAAAATTGTTAACATTTATAAATTAAATATTTTTATATAAATTTCCATGTGTTTTAATTGTTTATTAAAATTCTAAAATAAGTAAAAAAGTAATCATTTAATATACTATAGTTAAATTTTTAAAAATTATTATCTAACATAAGAAAATTATTGTAAACAAAAACCTAAAAATAAATATAAAACAAATATTATTGATATAATTTATATCATCTTTTATAAAAAAATGTAATATCGATAATAACATGAAACTAAACATTTATGAAATTCAACAACTTAGAAGAAATTAATAACTAACAACTCAACAATATAAAAGTACTCGATGAACTAATATGGAAGTTGACGTCCTCGTGCTATCTCTTCAGTAATAGAGTCACGTACACCTTCCATCGCTCTATCACCAACCGGTATATATGGAATATGTCTATCATTATCTTCCTCTTCGTTATTTTCTACCACTTGATCACCATGATTCTCATACTCTTCAACTGTTTCCCAATGAGAAAAATCATGATCTTCTTTATGTGAATCTAGAATAAAATTGTGGAGAGCCATAGTTGCAGTCACAATCTTTACCCATTTTCTCATTTCATACTTAGGATGCTTTCGGTCCAAAATCCTCCATTTTGCTTTCCATACACCAAAAGTTCGTTCTATTACCGAACGTAAACCAGAATGCTTGCGGTTAAAAAATTCTCTAGTAGTCGTTGGCTGTCCTCCCTGATGAACTGATCAAGGTGGTATCTAGTCTTACGATGAAGCCCTAAGTAACCAGTTCTGGTTGGGAACCCTGAGTCGACTAAGTAATACTTTCCATTCGGAGGATGAGGAAGATAAGGCTCTTGTGTAGCATAATATGTCAACACCTTAGTGTCATGTGCTCTCCCAGGTACTCCAACGTAAGCATATATGAATCTCATGCTAAAATTACATATAGCAAGCACGTTCATTGTTGCTTCACCTTTTCGACCTATATATGGTTCAATATTTCCAGATGGAGGACGAACTGGTACATGTGTACCATCAAGAGCATCAATCCAATCCCTAAAATAAGGCCAATACCGTCGATCATTTTCTAAAACAGGACTAGGATTTGTGAACTCACTCCTTGTAGGTTTCACAATGTCTGCCGCAAGTTTCAAAAGAGCACTCAAAACATCATCCAATTTCATTTTCACTGTGTCAAGCAAATGCTGATACCGCTCAACAATAACCCATATAGTTAGATCTTGTGCAACCATTTCTACAAACATTACAACACTCTCTTCGAGAAAAACATGGCAAGATTCTTTAAGCTCATATTGTTCTGACAGCTTCTTACATAGACTTTTAAATGTGTCATGATTCATGCGTAAAATATCGAAGCACTGCGTCTCGGATTCAAACATAAATCGTTGTACACGACACCAACCTTCACCTTGATTTGTCCTCACTATTTGTCTTTCAATACCAACATCCATCACTCCATACATCTCAAATTTTTTAATTTACTAGTCAAAAGAATTATAGAAAGTTTCTACACGTGTGAGATGATGATTGTTCCTGCATGTTGCTTATCTTTGAAAAGAACAAAAAATTTATAATCTAAAATTTCCTCCGTTTTCATTAAGTTATCGTTTTGAAACTAATTTGTTACTTCAATTTAGTTGTTATTATCATTTTCAATGCAATTTCTGTAAAATAGTTTCAAATATAACTTTAATATTTAACTAACATAATATATAAAGAAAAAGGAAAAATAGAAAACATCAAAATAATATTTTCTCCTGAAAATATATCAAGAGTCACTCTAATTTTTATTCTCATGGACAACAAGTCAAAAATATATATATTAAATTTATAAAAAAAATCTTAATTATTCATTGAATGAGAAGAACTAGGTAACAAATTTTACTAAATAAGATTGTAAATTTATGTTATTTGTAGGATTAGATTACTCAAAATACAAAAATCTTTAATCTACATAAAATAGTTAGGAACGACAACTAAATCAAAATGGAAAGATTACAAATTATAAACTAAAAAAAAATTTGGGCGTGGGAAATACATGGAAGTACATTACCAAACCCAAAAAGTGCATCGAAATCATTTGTACTATTAATCCATATTCATTAATTCAAAATCAAGTGTACAATTAATCCATATTCATTAACTCAAAAATTATAATTTTAAAATTTTAGTTCTCATATACTTTCTCTGTTTTTATTTACTTGATGTTTTAGAAAAAAAATTGTTTTATTTTAGTTGATTTTTTAAAGATTTTTATGCAAAATTTAATGTATTTTTAGTGTTTTGACTATTTAAATTCTGCAAATTGATTTGTGATTGATTAGATTATGTTGGGATTTATTTGTAAAGTAAACCCTATTATGTAATGTTATGCATCTATCTAAAATTCTAATATAAATATTTTAGAAATAAACATTTAATCAATTAAAAGTTCAGTAGTGATTTTAAATGCTTTTTTTTTTTTCATACAGCTTTTGTTTTTTTCTAACCTTTTTTCCAAAACTTATTTTTGTTTTCGATAAAACCTTTTTTCAAAACTTTAACACGTAACTCCAAATCATTTGCAAACTTTAACACGTAACTTGATTTTTATGAGCTTATGTTTTTGAGAGAGTTTTCTTAAGCTAATAAAAGAGAATCATTATTTTAAGTGTATTCTTCTAATATCGATCCTCTTAAATCAAGAATTGGTATAAGAGGTTTTTGTGTGTAATACGAAGGGAAGAGGAAGAAAACGATGATGAAGGAAGAAGATGGTGAGACCTCATGAATAAAGTCAAAAGAAGGAGGAGGATCTTCTTCCATCAAGTGTCCAATGCTTAATTCAACAAATTACATTGTGTGGGCTATAAGAATAAGGACATGTCTCAAGGTTCACAAGGCATGGGAGATCATTGAAGCAGGGAAAGAAGACGAAGATAAGAATGATATGGCAACAACACTCTTGTTCCAATCGATCCCTGAAAGTCTTGTTTTGCAATTTGGAGAACTAGGCACATCAAGAGAAGCCTGGAAAGCCATCAAAACTAGGTACGTAGGAGCTGAAAGAGTTAAAGATGCAAGACTGCAAACACTTATGGCGGAATTTGATCGATTGAAGATGAAAGACACCGATTATCAGAAATTTCTGCTAAATATGTCGCTTTAGGAGTTGAAATTGAGGAATCAAAAATTGTTAAGAAATTTCTCAAGTGCCTCCCGCGGAAGAGGTATATTCAAATTGTAGCCTCCATTGAACAAATATTAGATATCAACAAGACAAGTTTCGAGGATATCATTGGACTATTGAAAGCTTACGAAGAACAAATTGTCAAGGAAGAACAAGAAGAATAGAGTAAGCTTATGTACGAAAATTCTGAATCTCAACAATGGGATGGCAACAACGACTACAGAAACAGAGGCCGTGGAGGATGATTTTAACGATTGATGAGACTATTACAGGAAAAGTAAAATTTGGAGACGACTCTCGAATAGATATCAAAGGAAAATGAACTATTAAGTTCATTGATAGAAACGGTGAAGCTAGAATATTGTGTGAGGTCTACTACATTCCTGAGTTGAAAAACAATATTATCAGCCTCAGACAAGCCACTGAATCTGGTTGTGATGTAAGAATAAAGGGAGATATGTTGACAATGCATGACAACAACGGAAAACTCCTTGTCAAGACAGCTATATCAAGAAATCAGTTATATAAGGTTCGAATAGAAGTCAAAGGTGAAATTCAATTTAACTTGGTTAAGGAGAACTCTTCAAACATGTGGCACACACACCTTGGACACGTAAATGTCGAGACAATAAGGTCGATGATACAAAAGGAGCTTGTATTAGGCGTTCCACAAGTCAAAATAGAGATGAAGATGTGCGATTAATGTTTAATCGGAAAACAGACGAGGCAAGTTTTCCCTCAAGCAGCACAATACCGAGCAACAAGTATACTCGAGCTCGTACATGGAGATTTATGTGGTCCCATTACACCTAGCACAAGAGCTGGAAACAAGTACATTTTTGTTCTTATCGATGATTATTCAAGATACATGTGGACCATTCTATTAAAGGAGAAAAGTAACACTTTTGATAAGTTCAGAAAGTTTAAATCGCTAGTGGAGCAAGAGTCCAAGAGTAAAATCAAAACCTTCAGGACATATAGAGGTGGAGAGTTTGTGTCACAGGAATTCAATACGTTTGCGACAACTCAGGGATTCAAAGACATCTTATAGCTCCTTATACTCCACAGCAAAACTGCATTGTCGAAAGAAGAAATCAAACTATGATGGAGATGACGATGAGTATTCTAAAGCACATGATGTTATCAAACTATCTATGGGGAGAGGCAATAAGGCATTCTACATATCTCCTAAATCGAATAGCTACAAGAGCATTGAAGAATGTAACACCTTACGAAGTCTATCATTCTAAGAGACCTAATATCTCTCATCTTCGCATGTTCGGTTGCGTCAGATATGCAAAATCAGAGAAACAAGGATTAAAGAAACTCAATGATGTATCACGTCAATTAATCCATTTAGGCACAAAACCATGATCATAAGCTTACCGACTCTACGATCCTGTAACACGGAAGATTACAGTCAGTCGAGATGTTGTGTTCGACGAAACAAGAGGATGGAATTGGAGAAGAGATTCTCAAGACTCTAATGGAGGAGAAGATTTTACGATCATATTGGGGGAGTTTGGGAATCATGGATTCAGAACCATCAAACAATCTGTATCAGCAGCTCAACGTCATGAACACACGGAGCCTGGTTCACTAAGAAACAATGAAACGTCTCCTCATTCACAAACAGAGTCTGGAACGAGATCGGCACAGAGAGATTCTGAAATAAAAAGAGAGGTTAGGAAAATAGAATATGTTGATTTTGATGATAGTGATACAGAAACTAACGACGATGATGTTGATGAAAGAGAAAACGAAAATCAAGGAGCCTTAAGAAGATCGATGAGAATTAGCGTAAAACCCAAACACCTCGAAGACTATGTTCTTCTCACAGAACAAGAAAGAGAATATCTACTGCTTACTCTGAATGATGAACCCAGAAAATTCTAAGAAGCAAAGGAATCAAGAGAGTGGACACCTGCGTGTGAAGATGAGCTGCATTTAATCGACAAGAATCGTACGTGGAATCTAGTTGAAATTCCACATGGGTCCAAACCAATTGGTTTAAAATGGGTGTTTAAAATCAAGAGAAACTCTTATGGCAGCATTAACAAATACAAAGCTAGACTCGTTGCAAAGGGATATGTGCAAAGGCACGGAATTGATTTTGATGAGGTCTTTGCTCCGGTAGCTCGCATTGAGACCATCCGTCTTCTTATAAATCTCGCAGCCTCCAACGGATGGGAAATACATCATCTCGATGTAAAAATGGTGTTCCTTCATGGAGAGTTGAAAGAAACAGTTTGTTTCATAACCTGGAGGATTTGTGATAAAGGGATGTGAAGATAAAGTGTATAAACTAAACAAAGCTTTATACGGTTTAAAGTAAGCACCAAGAGATTGGAATGACAAGTTGAATCAGATTCTCAAGGAGTTAAAATTTAGACGATGCACCAAAGAACCATCTGTCTATCACAAAAAGATACTTCATGAGACCCTTCTTGTTGCAGTGTATGTTGACGATTTGTTCGTTTCAGGATCAAGTGTAAAGATTATTACAGATTTTAAGTAAGAGATGGGAACAAAGTTTGAGATGAGTGATATTGGGAAGTTAACATACTATCTTGGAATCAAATTATGTCAATTCAAGGAAGGGATCACGTTGAACCAACGACGTTATGCTCTCAAGATACTTGGATAGGCTGGTATGAAGTAGTGTATCTTGGTACACACGCCAATGGAAGTCGGACTTAAGTTATCCAAGGCGCTGGAAGAAAAGGACATTGATAGAACAAGAAATAGGAGAATCATTGGGCGTCTTGCTTCACACGAGACCAGATTTAGCGTACTGTGTTGGCGTGTTAAGTTGATATATGCAATACCCAAAAGAATCACATGGAGCTGCAATAAAACAATGTTTAAGATACTTACAGGGAACAACTGCGTTTGGACTAAGGATTGAATCATCACCTTTAACTTCAACAGAGTTAATCGGTTACAGTGACATCAGCCATAACGTGGATTTCGATGATGGTAAGAGCACTACATGCCATATGTTCTATCTGGGTGGAAGCCCTATCTCCTGATGTTCGCATAAACTAAAGATAGTAGCACTATCTTCCTGTGAGGCCGAGTTTATGGCCGAAACAGAGGCAGCACGACAAGCCATATGGCTCCAAGATCTACTTGTAGAGATCACTGAAAGTTCGAGTAAAAAGTTTGTCATTCGAATAGACAACAAATCTGCTATCGCTCTTACAAAGAATCCATTTTTCCATGGCCAGAGTAAGCATATTCATACAAGATATCATTTCATCAGGGAATGTGCTGAGAATGGTCAGATAGAGGTTGAATATGTTCATGGAAACAAACAAAAGGCGGATATCTTGACTAATGCACTTAAGAATTAAATTTAAAGAAATGAGGGATCTCATTGGAATGAAAGACTTGGAAGAGAAAAGACTTCAAGCTTAGGATGAAGATTGTTGTCATAAACTTGAAGCCCAAGATATTGCTCAAAGTATATTTATGAGAAAAGCTAAATATACAAATTACTTTTGGGAGTCATATAAATGTAATATTTCTTTATTTGAGATTTAGGGTTGATAAGATTTCTTATAAAAAGAGTTGCAAGGTTGTTTCAACACTTGTAAGTTTAATTTTTTGAGAGAGTTTTCTTAAACTAATAAAAGATAATCATTCTTTTAAATGTGTTCTTCTAATATCGATCCTTTTAAATCAAGAGGTTTGATTTACCTTACCTAGTAATGAATATTAGATATATTTATCAATTTTGAATGGAGCTGGCATCGTCGGGTGGCAAGTCAGTATATACTATTCCAAGCTTAGAATTATAGTCACTTTTTAAAAAAATTGTTAAAATCAATAATATATATTTGGAAAGGGTGATTTATGTTTTAAATGTATTATCCATAGCTGGTCCCGAATATTAAAAACTATATGAGAACTCCTACGGTTTATTTTTAAACATAAAGAAAAAAAATGTATAGATACTTCCCATAAAAAGTAAATGTATAATTACTATAAATACTATAAGAATTATGATATTGATTCAAAGTCATTATCATATTGCAAGTTTGACCTTGGTTTAATTATTGAATTCCATAAAACGATCAGAAATTATATATATGAGTAAACATTAATAAGAATATAACACAAACATTGAGACAAATATAAAAAAGGAAGAAGTTTTGATCTCGTGATCGGGAAAAGAGGGTACAAATAACAATAACATAATGGCCATATGAATCATGAACATGCACATGCTCTTGTTCCCCTTGGGCCCTGAATTTTATAAATTCCTCCCACAAAATTAGAGCGCAAAATTGGTCAAATTATACTATTTGGAACCATCTATCACTTACATTATTTACATGACATTATTATTACTCCTAGTCCTAGTTATGTCATCTATAATATGCATAGTATCTCTCATAATCGATCAATATCGTAGGTCGTAACGAATTACTCCATAAGTATGTAATAAAATATCTGAATAATAAAACAATTACGGAAAACAAATACTACCATCTTTTTTAAGCTGTGTGTAATAAATATCTTAATTACTCTTTGTATTTTCTTATAACTCAGATAGTTCAAATTCGAAAAAGTATTATTTTTATTTTAAGTTCGGCTACATCAGAAAACCAAATAAAATTTCTTAACCAATATTTTTTTATTCAAACCAATATGATTAAAAAGTTTGAATTTAAGGTTCATATTAACGTTTTTTTAAAAAAAATTCGTTCTACCACTCGACCATGATTTTGTTGGTAAATTACTTTTGTAAAAGCAATGTCAAAATCTTTTTATTGATTTGGAATTAGGGAAATAACATATATTGGGAGAGATGATTTAATTAGTCTTGTTAAACCACACGTAGAATCACGAGTTTGTCAAAATTAAATATGATAGATTACGAACCACATATGCAATAAAAAGATTAGGATATTAATTTATGATGAACTAACAAGAAACCAACTTGATCTTCTACCTTCCATCGTTTGTGTGGATAGATTAAGAACTTCCACTAAAAGTCGAATACTAATTTTTGTGACACAATTTTGTTGGGCAAAATATGTTATAATAACTCGTACGTTATTTGATATGATGATGGTTCCCATGCATTTCATTATTGAGCACTATGATCCAAAATCTTCCATTCTTTTAATTTTTCGAGAACAATGAGATAAAGAAATTTACATGTAACACAAAATGGGCAAAAATTAATACGTCACTTCTTCATAATTGCTACTTATTTGGTTTTATGGACCGTACTAGTAGACTAGCTAGATCAAATGAATTAGTTCATTATTTGCAAAGAAGCTCAAACTTTTGGAACTATGCGATATGGTTTGTAGCTATAGGAAGACACACATTATAGGTAGATAGATGCGTACAATGTTATGGATAATTGAAAGGTAAGAATAAAAAGCTACTCGAAAGAAAGATAGACAAATCCTCTATAAATATAGGTTTAACATATATATATATATATATTGTTGGATTAGTAATGAAGATGAAGTACAATTTATTGGTCTTAATCTTCTTTCGATCAATATCCATAAAAGGTAAGAAAGAGAATCAACAACAAGACTGCAGTAGAACCATTGTTTTGGCAAAAGACTTGGATCAGTTTTGAAGACTCCTGCAACTGCTAGTTGAACTACTTTTTGGTCAATGTCTTTTCTGCTTTTGACAAGAGGATTCAGGTGCTTTTGCAGTGAAGAAGACAAGACTTCAAGGTCTGAAGGAGAAAGAAAAGAGTTCATGTTTTCGGAGTTGTATATATATAGTCTTCTTGGCTGCAGCTTGGTGTGGTGTGAGAAACATTTTTTCTTTACAAAATTTGAGTGTTATACACAGTGTTGTGTAAGCAATAATTGTGTGTGGGAAATACAAGAGGGAAAGACAAACATTCTGTAAGGGGGTTGCTCACCGAACTCGTTAAATATAAAGACAAACATTCTATAAGGGGATTCCGGGAAATGTTCCCGGCGAGATGTAGGTGAGATTGCTCACCGAACTCGTTAAATACCTTGTATTCTGCATCATTTCTCTTCTCCTCTCATCTATATTCCTCTCTTTAACTTCATCATTTCATTTCTTGTTACTTCATAAGATTGTAGCTGCTTCTTTTCTTCTTTCTAGTTTGTTTCAACAAAAGAAACAGAAGAAACAGAGTGATTATAAGATATTTTAACTTAACAAATTGGTATCAGAGCCATAGTTCGGTGTTGCTGACTCAGTAAAGAAGTTCAAACTTGGTAAACCATGTCTGTGTCAAGGGTTGAAATGGAGAAATTCGATGGACATGGAGACTATGTCTCGTGGAAGGAAAAACTCATGGCTCATTTGGACATGATTGGCTTAAGTGCAGCCTTAAAGGAAAGTGCAATAGTCAAGAAAGATGTAGGTCCAGAAGGATCAAAGGGTGTAAGTAAAGATGACAGAGAAGAGGCTCTGGAAGAAAGAAGAAAGAAAGCAAGAAGCACCATAGTTCTCAGTGTCTCAGATCAAGTTCTGCGGAAGATCATTAAAGAGATAACTACAATATCAATGCTTGAAGCTCTTGACAAGATGTACATGTCCAAAGCTCTACCAAATCAAATCTATTTGAAGCAGAAGCTATATAGCTTCAAGATGTCAGAAAACCAAACAATAGAGAGTAATATAGATGATTTTCCGAGGATAATAGCTGATCTAGAAAGCACAAAAGTAAGTGTTTCTGGTGAAGATCAAGCTATACTATTGTTGATGTCTCTCCCTAGACAGTTCGATCGGTTAAGGGATACCATAAAGTATGGAACTGGAAGAACTGTACTCACCTTTGATGATGTAGTTGCTGCAATATACTCTAAAGACCTTGAGTTCGGATCTCATACAAAGAGTTCGAAGAATCAATCTGAAGTCTTATATGTCAAAGAAGAAGGTGACTCAAGATCTAGAAACAAAGAGAGAGACAAGACACAGAAGTCAAATATATCTCGGTCAAAGTCTAAAAGTAGAATGGTATGTTGGACTTGTGGTGAAGATGGACACTTCAAGAACACATGTCCAAACAGAAACAAAAATCAGTACAAGCAGAAGGATCAAGGAAGCTACAAGAATGAATCTTCTACTGGGAAAGGAAATCTTGTAGAAGCAAGTGGTTTGTATGTTTCAGAGGCTCTCTCTTCCACAAATATAGATCTCTCTGAAGAATGGATCTTGGACACTGGTTGCAGCTACCACATGACTCATAAGAAGGATTGGTTTTGTAGTCTAAATGAAGATGCTAAAGGATCTGTCAGAATGGGAAACAAAACAACCTCCAAAGTCAAAGGAATCGGTACTGTTAGAATCAAGAATATAGACGGCTTAAGTGTGGTTCTTACTGATGTGAGATACATCCCTGAGATGGACATGAATCTTCTTTCTCTGGGAACATTCGAAAAAGCTGGGTACTGCTTTGATGCAGAGAATAGTTTATTGAGCATTAAGGTTGGTGGTCAAACATTGTTACAAGGACAAAAGATTTGAAACTCTGTAATTGTTACAATGGAAACTGGAACATGGAGAGGCTCAAGCTGCAGTAAGTATGGTTGATGAGACTACTTTGTGGCACAGAAGGTTAGGCGACATGAGTCTAAAGAACATGCTCTTACTGGTAAAGAAAGGGGTTCTTGACAGAAAGAAAATCTCTAATTTAGAGCTATGTGAAGATTGTGTGAATGGGAGAATCAAGAAGGTTAGTTTCAGTCCAGCTAGTCATGATACCAAAGACAAGCTAGATTATGTTCACTCTGACTTATGGGGAGCTCCCTCGGTTCCTTTGTCACTGAGTAATTGTCAGTACTTTGTGAAATTTATTGATGACTGTTCTAGGAAGACATGGGTGTATTTTCTTAAACAAAGATGAGGCTTTTGAAACTTTTTTGGAATGGAGTGTCTTGGTAGAAAATCAAGCTGAAAGGAAAATCAAGTTCTTAAGAACTGATAATGGGCTTGAGTTATGTAATAAAAAATTCAACAAGTTCTGCAAGGATAAGGGTATAACAAGGCATAGAACATGTGCTTACACGCCCCAGCAGAATGGCATTGTTGAAAGAATGAATAGAACCATTCTAGAGAAGGTTCGAAGTCTGTTGATTGATTCAGGTCTACCAAAGTCATTGTGGGCAGAAGCTACTCACACAGCTGTTGTCTTGATAAACAAAACTCCTTCCTCAACCATAAATACATAGATACCTGATAAGAGGTGGTTCGGAAAAGCTCCCGTTTACAGTTTATCTTAGAAGGTATGGATGTCTGTCATTTGTCCACTCTGATGAAGGAAAGCTGACACCAAGAGCAAAGAAAGGATTTATCATTGGCTATCCTCCTGGAGTAAAAGGTTACAAACTTTGGCTGATAGAAGAGAGGAAGTGTGTGATTAGTAGAAATGTGATTTTTGAAGAAAATGCAGTATATAGAGATGTCACAAAGTCAACACATTCAGACACTGATAATCGAGAAGAATCATCAAATGCTTTCTTGGATTATGATCTTGAATCATCAAAGGATATTCTGTCAGGTGGAGACACTACAGAGAACATGAGATCACAGACTCCTCAGGCACCTGAAGAGGTGACTCAACATGATGTCTCAGATGAGGTAACTTTAGAGACTCCAAGATGTTACCATTTGGCCAGAGACAGAACAAGACGAGAACTGAGAGCTCCAAGAAGATATGATGATGAAAACTACTTTGGTGAGTCTCTAATGATCAGTGACTTCAACTCTCAAGCTCTAATCACCACAGTGGAGGGTGATGATTTGGAACCTGCAAGTTTTCAAGAAGCGGTAAGGAGTGAAAATTGGAAAACTTGGGAGCAAGAGTGTCAGAATATATGGATTCTCTTCTCAAGAATCACACATGGACTGTTGTATCTAGACCAAAAGGACAAAGAGTGATTGGATGTAGATAGATCTTCACGCTTAAACCTGGAATTCCTGATGTTGAAAAACCCAGATTCAAATCACGACTTGTTGCAAAAGGCTACTCACAGAGGAAGGGAGTAGATTATTCAGACATCTTTGCTCCAGTGGTTAGACATGTGTCTATAAGAATGCTTCTTGCTGTTGTGGTAGAAGAAGACCTGGAGCTTGAACAATTAGATGTTAAAACTGCATTTCTGCATGGAGAGTTAGATGAAAATATTTACATGGAAGTTCCAGAAGGTTTCGAGAAAGACTTCAGTCAAGATCAAGTATGTCTGCTTAATAAATCTCTTTATGGTCTTATACAATCTCCGAGGAAATGAAATGAGAAGTTTGATAGTTATATGAAGGAAATTGGCTTTCAAAGAAGTCAAAGAGATAACTGTGCATATACTAGGATTCTTGAGGATAACTCTGTTATGTATCTGCTTTTATATGTAGACGATATGCTAGTGGCTGCTAAACATAAGGAGGATGTCTCTGAATTGAAGAGAAAGCTCAGTGCTATGTTCAAAATGAAAGATCTTGGTCCAGCCAAGAAGATTCTCAGAATGGAAATAAGCAGAGACAGAGAGAAAGGTAGACTGAGATTGTCACAAAAGGATTATCTTAAAAGGGTTCTTGAATTGTATCAGATGGAGCATACTAAGTCTGTATCCACTCCTTATGGTGCTCATCTGAAGATTGCTGCAGGAACGGAAGAACAGTTGAAAAGTGATGAATCTTTTATGAAGTCTGTACCTTATTCAAATGTTGTAGGAAGTGTCATGTATTCCATGATTGGTACGAGACCAGACCTGGCATATCCTGTGGGTATAGTGAGCATATTCATGAGTAAACCTATCAAAGAGCACTAGTTAGGTGTCAAGTGGGTATTAAGGTACATCAAAGGTTCATTGGAAACCAATCTATGTTATGAGAAAGGATCAGATTTCATCTTGAAAGGTTTTTGTGACTCAGATTATGCAGCTGATCCTGACAGAAGAAGATCAATCAGAGGAATGGTTTTCACACTAGGAGGTAATACCATCAGCTAGAAGTCAGGATTGCAGAAGGTTGTTGCTCTTTCAACCACTGAAGCAGAATACATCTTGTTGTGTGATGCTGTAAAAGAAGTTGTCTGGCTCAAAGGGTTGTTGACAGAGTTTGGATATCATCAAAAGTCTGTGGAGATTCATTGTGATTCTCAAAGTGCAATAGCTCTCTCAAAGAATAATGTCTTTCACGAAAGGACTAAACACATTCAAGTGAAGTATCATTACATTTGTGATGTTATAGCAGATGGAGATGTTGAAATTCTGAAGATATCAACATTGAGTAATCCGGCTCATATATTCACAAAGATTGTTCCTGTTAGCAAGTTCAACTCGGCCTTGAGCTTGCTGAATGTTAAGAAGGAGTAAGAGGGTACAGAATCCAGGAATGGAATCAGTTCTAACATTCAAGAAAGAAGGTTTTTTCTCAAAGTTTGCAGTTCTTTATTGAGGCTACGAAAGTGGCTTGTTATCTTCATTACTAGGTGGAGTTTTGTTGGATTAGTAATGAAGATGAAGTACAGTTTATTGGTCTTAATCTTCTTTTGATCAATATCCATAAAAGGGAAGAAAGAGACTCAACAACAAGACTGCAGTAGAACCATTGTTTTGGCAAAAGACTTGGATCAGTTTTGAAGACTCCTGCAACTGCTAGTTGAACTACTTTTTGGTCAATGTCTTTTCTGCTTTTGAGCAGAGGACTCAGGTGCTTTTGCAGTGAAGAAGACAAGACTTCAAGGTCTGAAGGAGGAAGAAAAGAGTTCATGTTTTCGGAGTTGTATATATATAGTCTTCTTGGCTGCAGCTTGGTGTGGTGTGAGAAACATTTTTTCTTTACAAAATTTGAGTGTTATACACAGTATTGTGTAAGCAATAGCTGTGTGTGGGAAATACAAGAGGGAAAGACAAACATTCTGTAAGGGGGTTGGGCTTGTATCTTGTATTTAAACTCATTGAATGTTAGTGGATTCTGAGAAATGTTCTAGGCGAGATGTAAGTGAGATTGCTCACCGAACTCGTTAAATACCTTGTCTCCTGCATCATTTCTCTTCTCCTCTTATCTTTGTTCCTCTCTTCGTCTTCATCATTTCATTTCTTGTTACTTCATAAGAGTGCAACTGCTTCTTTTCTTCTTTCTAGTTTGTTTCAACAAAAGAAACAGAAGAAACAGAGTGATTAGAAGATATTTTAACTTAACATATATATATAACCGTAAAATTGTGAGTCTAAATCTAAATTCTTTTTCGAGCGATAGAGATTCAAGTTTTAATCGAAAAATGGTTTTGGGTGGTGAAAAATATTTCTTTTTCTTGCTGATGAAATGTTTAAACTCTGCTAGGAAAAACAATCAAATTGAATTTTTAACTGGACCAATTAGATTAGTGAATTATGGTTCAATTCTTGTTTTGTGGATAAGTAAATTTATGGTTCAAAATCATGAAAAAATATAATAAGGAATTCACAAAAGCATTTATTACTAGTTGTTATCAGAATACGTGACACACCTTGAAATGTCTCTAAAGCAAACTTACAAGTTTCGCCTTAATCGGATATATAGTTTTGCAGCTAGCTAGTATCAGAACAAGATGTATAAATCAATTTTTATTTTTGTAAATGGAAAAAAGAATTTGACTACAACCTAATTTAATCACGCAAGGAATCCAATGAAAGCTACTTAATGGCCATCATTCGTTTCTAAAGTTTCGTAGAAATAAATTTCAATATATTCATCTATGTACGTACGCACATGAACCTCTCCCAAATCAGTTCATCATATTCACGACATTTACATGTTAAAGTATCTCGATGGTCATGATCACTATCCTCGTAGAACACAAGTGGCTTCTGAGGAAACTAACAGAGACACATGTGTTTTGACAATTCTAAACTACAACAATTTTTTTTGTGAAATTAAGACGGGATTCATAGTTTAAATCTCTCTTCAAATATCAAATTATATTATGTAAAAATAACATAATTTTATATACTCAAGTTCTAATGAAAAGATAACAAAATGCACATTTAACTACTTGACTATATGTATTTTCACATTACAACAAAATGTATAGTTTTTTTGTTCAACAACAACAAAATTTAGAGTTTATGTCTGGAGATTTTAAGTTTGGATCAACAATATAACTATGTTATATTCTCTTATATAATAATTAGAAACTATATATTCTAATTTTAAATCTGTATGATAGATAGGAGAAACACATTTGATCAAATAATTAAACATTCACTTATATAGTTTTCCTTATTAAAATTCGGCTTCAAAAAGATTATTTTATTTTCTATCATAGTATTATTCATTTTTAATTCAAAAACTAAGGATTTGAATGTTTAACAGGAGAAATATATTTTAGATCATCTGTATTAAAAATTTTCAATCACAAATATCTAATGAAGAACAAAAAATTAATTAAAAAAGAGGCAAAAAAAAATTAGGCATGTACCTTTTTTGTCTAACTATCCACCTCATCTACATTGTTGCTTTTCCAAATATCATTTCTCTTACTTAATTACTCTAGAAATAAATACCTTTTGATCATTTGTTTAAAAAAATTATTATTTTGAAATTAAAATAGATACCATAAGTCAAATATGTGTTCATATATATAATACAATATAGTAGTACAATGTGAAACATATTTTTTGTAGTATGATATATAGTATTATGGTTAGAGATAGAAAAATATTTTAGTGTTAATATATTTTTAGATATTATTGATGGTTTAATTAAAATAATTTTATGTTAGTTTTAAATTCATATTTAAGCATATTTTATTTTTAATAAATCTATGGAAAATCAACTTAACTAATTATATATTAACTTACATAATTATACATTATTGCATCCTCCTTTGATATAATATATAACATATTAACTTATCTAATTATACATAATATAATATATACAGTTTATAATTTAATTTTAAATAAAAATTATACATTAACTTACTTGAAATGTAAATTTATTTTAAACTTGAAATTAATTGCTTAAATATTTGTAATCTTAATAAACTAATTTTAAAATATAGTAAGATGTATATTTTTATGTTTTTATATTCTTTTATATTAACAAGTTAGATAATTAGAACAACAGAAAATTTTATCAAACTACAAAACTATAAAAAGAATTTTTTAATAAAATAATAATATAAAATACATTCTATATAATATGCATAATTTGTAATTATTTAGATGATCTGCATAACCTGTATTTTGTTATTTGTATATACCATTTAGAGCTTAAACCTTCATATATTTTTTTTGAAAATAAGTTATAACCCCACTGACAAATGAATCAGTATGCACAAATAAATAAACTAAATCATATAGATCAATATATATAATATAAAATAAGTTAACAAACTTAAACTTGAATTAGCAATATAAGTATTTCATGAAGGTGTTTGATGTGATTTCTGACCAAACAAGGTTGTTAAAAAAAAACTATTATAACAGTCATTACTATATAAAAGTTAGCAATTCTTTTTCTGAACATCTCAAAAAGATATATCGAAGATTTGTATCGCTTGCCAGAATCGGCCACTTATTTCACTTCATATATATCACTGAAAGTCAACATTATCTAAATTCCAAGTAGTTAACATTTTTTTCTTCTCTACAATGTGAGCTCTAAACCTTATTACTTTAATTTTAAATTTTTTAGATCTAAATTCTTTTCTAAACTGATTTATAACTAACTCTTTCAAATTCCTAATAATATCATATAAAAATATATAGAATTGAGTTTAAATAAAAAATACTAATATTCAAACTATTTAATCAAATGTATTTTCTCACTATTAATTATATAATTACATTGTGACGATTTTATTTTATAACTAAATTAAATAATGGCTTAAACAGTTTATCTCATCACATATAATTATTATATTCTTTTCGCAATATTTCGATGAGTTATTATATACTTATTCTGTTTTTTTTTTGGTCAACGACATATCTTTTATAAATTCAAATTTTTACGGAAGATTTTTACATCAAAAATCATAAATTGATTCCCTTGAACAACCGATTAGGATATCCGCTTTATGATTAAGAGATTTCGGGATAATTGAAAGAAAAAAAATCAGAAAATAAAGTACTTAGCCGCATGTACTCCTCTTGATAGGGAAGAAACACTGGCCACTCCTCTTGTCGATTAAATATTTGTAGTACTGTTTCGCAATCTGTCGATATCTCTGCTTTCGTGATTTGTAACACCAGTAGAGACTCCATTGCCCATAGCACCGCTTCAACCTCCGCATGAAGGGCCAAAAGGCTTTAATAAATTTCTCTAGCACCCATACACTCTTCTCCCACTGAATCTGAAAAACATAACCAATCTAAACTCATATGATGGTCGGTATCCTTCCAGGAAGCGTCCACATAACATTTATAGCCCGTGAAACGTATATTAGTTGTGGTAGGAAAAGCCAATGATGACTTTTTGTCGTCAGTTCGAACATCTAAAGGTACTCTAAAGTCCTTAGATTCATTTGAAGCCGTAAACTATTCTTTAGGATCTACTACCACATTATTTAGTATCTTGCGAGAATCTACATCTTGATTGGAAAAACAAAAGGTATTTCACGCTTTTCAAATGTACCAAATAATCCATGGAACATGTTAATATCAACTTTATCTAGTTGCCTCCAGAACATATAGTCCAAACGATACTAAATGGATTTGCCAGGAAAAATATCAGGCGCAGATGGGATGCAGGGCATTGCCCAAACTTGAAGGGCTGGTGGACATAGAAACAGAACATGATTAATAGTCTCTTGATCCGCATCGCAGCGTGTGCATCGAGTATCACAATTTTTGCCTCTCTGAAATAGATTCTGATTTTCAACAGTACAACCTCATAAAACTTGTTTGATGAAATGTTTAATCTTATTTGAACAATCTAATTTCCAAATTTTATTATACAAAGCTTGAAAAGTTGGCCCAACTTGGCGCTTCGCTATTAAAGACATGTTTTATGCTATTAAACACATCTATAAGACGCCAAAGTTGTTTAGCCAACAAGGACGAGTTAAACTCCTCCAAGGTCCTAAAACTCAGTCCTCCTTCCGACTTTGGTTTACATAATTCCTCCCATCTTCGCCAATGTACCCCTCTAGATGTTTCTGAACTTGCCCACCATAAATTGGTTATGGCTAAGGTCAACTTCTTGATAACCACCTTAGGTAACCGATAACAGGACATTACATACATTGGTAAAGCTGTAAGAACCGATTTAATTAAGATCTCTTTTCCTGCTTTTGACAGGATTTTAGATGACCAATTATTTATCCGTTCCTGTAACTTTTCTTGCACAAAAGCGACAACTTTCATTTTGGCGCCTCTTAAATATTCCAGAAGACCTAGACATGAACCTATACCACCTAAATTAATGATCCCAAGAGTCTGCTATATCTCTAATTTTTTGTCTTCAGAAACAGCCCTTCCAAATTAGATAGATGATTTCGCAAAATTAATCTGTTGACTAGAGGCTAGCTCACTTGTAGTATATTTAAGATTTGTTGGGCTTCCTCTCTGTACTTATTCTGTTTCTTAAACATTGATTATTTTAAAAATCACACATATTACAAAAATTATTTAATAATTAATTAGTAGCGTATAATTTTTTATAATACACAATTTTCTATAACTGTACACCAATAATAATTTAGTGTATTTATTTTTTTTTTTTGAAATTGGTAATTCATTAATTATTAATTGATAAAATTTACATAAAAACTCAAAAAACAATTTTTTAGAAACAGAAAAGTGTTTACGACATTAAGTTTTAAGAAACAGAGAAAATATTCATTTCATAAAAAACTGTTAGGCGTTATTATGAAAACCAAGATTCCAAGCACTCAATTTCCATTATTTAGACTGCCCATATAAGTGAATTACAAAAGTTATGAAGACAAGGAAAAACAACTTTTTCCCCTAAAAGCTATGTTTTATTAGCTAATATATAGAACAACAACTGATTATTAATTTTGGGGAAAAAACTATTAATACACATACAAGAAACAACAAGAAACATAGTAGGGATCAAAACACTTGTACATGTACATGTACATACACATACATATATGCATATATCAAGTGGTGATTGATCATCAAACCGACAGACACATGCTGAGCAATAAATATGACACTTACACAGAGATTTTGAAGTTTCTTCTCTTTTGGTCACATTACAATTTTGTCCACATCACTAGTATTTCAATACTATTGCCCTATATACCCATCAAGTATTTAAAATTACAACACACATATATAGGAGATAACCACATAAAATCAATAAAAAATACATAAAAATCAATAATCCGTCATCTTGTTGATCATTGATTGTTCTTTTTTTATATATATAATTAAATTTAAGACCTGTTCTTGCAGTATTTTTCCATTGCTCTCGGAGCTATAACAAAACCAATAAACACAATGTTAATTATATATATTTCAATCTTTATAAATATATTGAAAAAAAGAGAGTAGAAGATTTACCAAGTCCAATTGCATCAGATCCCTTCATAATACGCAGACGTTTGCAAGACTCGACAAACATTCTGAAATTGATATTCAAGTTTTCGGTTAGAACAATATTGGTATAACATCAAAAAATTTATTCAAAGGTTTTATAAGAAAATAATGTGTTGAGAAGAAGTTTATATATATGCCAGCTACTATTGTATAATTTAAAAGGTCCTCTTCTCTTGCCAACTAATTCATAGTTGTATATATTTATAACACATGGATCAATGTTAATATATTTGGCTCTGACTCACTCCCATGGGACATCTCCAACGAGCATCCAATCACCATCTTTGTCCTCGTAACTTGGTACATACTCAGAACTGTTTAGCAGATCCATAAGCTTCCTCTCATTCATGAAATCTATCATCCCTTGTGCTCCATAGTTTTCTTGAAATTATTAAATACATTAACAAATCATATAAATTTATGTGCCTATGATGGGTTTTGTATGACTATATGTAACCTTTCAAAAAATTTGATATGAAATTTGTAGCACGTACCCATAGTAAAGGAGCTGAACATTTTGGCCAAGGCATCAGAGAGGTCCTGGTAGCTTTTGTACATCTTAAGGTCAACTTTCCTGAGATATGGAGCACCGTCCATGGAGACCTTGACCAAGGCTCCACCACCGGAACCGGCCTTGTTACTGCTAGCCTCCTCCGTGCCGCTGGTCTTCTGCTGAGTCATTATGTTCTTCCTGTAGTTCCTCACAGGTGGCCATCCCACCACTTGTGCTCTACATGCAACAACAGTTTTCTATATGTGTAAATTTTTCTATCTACAATTAGATTACGAGCCTAATCTATATATAGCCAATCTCCCAAATCTTTTCAATTTTAACAATATCATATAGACAAACGCTAGTTTTGAAATCGGAGTCGAATATTAAAAAAGAAGATAGAAGACAATTAACTAGTTGACTAATTCACTTCCCTGTAATTAACCAATGTAAATAATTTGGTATTATTTCATGTTTGCTTGTACGCTTGTTGATATTGGTGTTTAAGTATCAACCACACTTTAATAATTATTATTAAATTAGTTTCTTGATGTAATTAATATTATTAGAAAACAAATCTAACTTCATATCTCTACATATATTAAACCCAAAAAAAGATTATGCATATTTGAATTAAGTATATATATGTAATATTCATTTAAAATTTCAAGAATTTGTATTTTGTTCTTTTATGTTTAGATATATATCCCTCATAAAATATGTAATCTTGGAGAATATATTTAAAATATCTTTTAAGAATAAAATAGTGGTGAAAATTGTAGATACGTAGTCCAAAAACATAGAAATATGTATAGCTTACTTAGCAGGAGGCTTAGAAGGATCTTTGGGGAGAGTCTTGTCCTTAGAAGATGGAGCAACGTTGCTGAAATCAACAGAGCCTTCTTTGCTAGATTGAAGATTGAGCATAAGATCAACGGTCTCGGAGAAGCCTCTCTTGCTTCCTACAGCCGATTTGGCAGGACTCTCAACGGCTTCAGCGCCGCCGGGAAGGCCGAGACAAAGCTCCGTCGCCTTGAGATTCACAAGCTGCCCGATCATGTTACTTGTAATAAGATTATAAATTATTGTCTGTTCTCTCTTTCTATGAAAAGGTAAGAGGAAAAGAAGAAAGAAGAAAGAAGAAGAAGAGGCAAAAATAATATAAGGAGAGATGATGGTGGTGGGGTGTATGTATTCGTGTAATTGCATGTGCATGTCCTTTGCTTTATTTTTATTTTTTGGCTTAATATGTGGGGTTTAAGACACGTGGGCTTGATTAGACATTTGTTTATTACTTCTTCTTTGTTACTACAATTTTACGTTAATTAGGATTCTTTTGTTTAATTAACGGATCCAGCTGCAATGTTTTGATTAGTCAAGATTATATTTAATAATTTTAAGGACCTGTATTTAACTAATAAAAACTAAAACTTACAAAAAATAATTTCATATTACATTTTTCTGATACGAAATATAATTCGGACTAATCTAACAAATCTCACAAATGTAAAAGTTTATCGAGTGTTTACATATCATGTTCAACATTAAGATTTAAAAGAATCAAAATCTCTCATGTAATACTAGTGAGTAATTTGTATTATCTAAATAAATATAGAATCGACTAATTTAAAAATAGCACTATAAGTTTTGAGTAGAAATCAAATCTAAATATATACAATCTTATCATCCATCTACCTAACCCAAATATCTTTTTATATATGTGTACTGCCTAGATACTTGAAAGTTGAAACCTAGGACCTCTCATAAAATCGCATGATTTTAGTTGGTTCATGATCTTATGATGCTATTAGCTTTAGCGTTTTAGCATTAGTCGTATACGTGTCCATGTAGTTGTTAAATTATCTTCCTCTCCTCCTAAAAATATCAAAGTTAAATCATAAATATTAAGTTTTGACCACACAAAAAAAGCATAAATATTTAAGCTATATAGGTTGCGTAAATATAATTAGATAAATTATGATACTTATATGAAATGAATTGAGATTGTTTGTAGATGAAGAAAAGAATAATATTTGACAACATGTTTATAATAAATATGAATGCATTAATTAACTGTATTAGTTAATAGGCTATTTGTTACACATTGTCTCCTTTGGTCAACTGTTCATCGTATATACAGCAAGTAGAATTGGGCGGTGAATTCTGTTAATTAAAATGGTCAACATTCTAATTAGTTTGTGTCGAGTGATAACAGTCATGGATATTAATTTAATTAAATACGGTCTCCTGATTATCATCTTGGTTATTAAATGTGCCTTAAATGATAGGGTAAGAGATAGATTAAATAGTAGCATAGTACGAACAAATAAATAAATGTGTAGACATTGTGGTATATAAACGGAGAATCTATTAATATGTCTAGGTTCATGTTCTAACTGAGGAAACTGAGCTAATAGTGACGTAAGTCTTCTTCTTCCCGACATAAAAATGGACTTATAATGCTTGTTTTGTTTTATTTATTTTGCGAAAATATTATTCCAAATAATTAACCGACTTGTAATTTGGAGATGAAATTGAGGGACATTGCCTCATGGCTGACGAGAGTGAGGAAAGTTCTTGCAAAGCTTTCGATATGATTTTTTTTTTTGTCAACGGCAAATTATATTGGGCCATAACTGGCCGGCCCAATAGCCAAATTCCTATATAATGTAGATATGGGGATTCGATCTCGGGTTATGCAAATGTGCTGTCTTAAGTAGACTTACCGTCTGCCATTCAATTAAAGAAATAAGAATTGAATAAACGGTATGAAAAATATATATATATTATCTTAGAAATGATTCAAAATGTGAAAACTTAAACAGATAATGATGTTATTTTTTTCTTCAACAACTAAACAACAATTTAATTCATAATTTAATTTTTTTAATTAAAACTGGATAAAATTCGAATTTATTATTTAATGCCTAGTTAAATAAAGAGCAAAAAAATTAAACAGTCTATTTCTTGACAAAAAATATATTTTTATATAAAAATAAAGATTATAAGACATTTTACTGAATATTTTGCGTTACTTTTTTTGCATATTATTATAAACATTTAAACTTAGAAATATTACTATTAGGTCTAATAATTTTAATTATTCCTATTAGAATATTACTATTAGGAAATTTGATCTTGTTAAAAACTTAAAGAATTATTAGATGGATTTTTGCGTTGATTTTTTTTGTGTTAAAGTGTTTCGATTGAATTTTTTTTTTATTCAAATTTCTCGGAGTTTACAAATGACGGGTATACATGCGTCACAATAGTGACATATTACAAATAATACAGTGCATTGTTTTCTTGGTTTTGTTTTCTCTATAAAGTTACATATGACAGCAAAATAGTTACACTCATTTTATTCTTGTTAAGAAGTAAAGATATAGTTACACGTGCGCATACACATATTATAGAAACTTAGATTTTGAAAACGATTTAAATAACTACCTACCTCTCAAAAACTGTCTTTTCGAGGAAAAAATGTGATTATGAAAACATATTAAGTATTTATTTATTCTTTGAAAATAAAACTTTTCGAATACATCTAATTCTAACCACCATGAAATTAGACGAAACATCTTATCGCGAATAGTTATAACATGTCAAACAAACATTTATCGTATATAAGTCGTCTTTTTTCCACGAATGGTCCTCTAATCTTTGTATTGAAACCCACCATTGATATTTTATCCGGTTCAACCATCAACATGTTAAACATGTCTTTAAACCACCTTTAGTGAAATATAATTTTGACTGTATTGGTGCAACCAAAATGAGTTTGTTTCATAATCGTTAATTTAGCGACCATCAATTAAAAATTTTTATTATTATTTTTTCAACAATTTTAAAATAAACAACATAACAACTTATCGTATGGACAATTAAACAAACAAAAAGTTTAAATTTTTGATTGTGATTGCTAGCAAAAAGCCTCATTGACTTTCTTGTAAAGTACACACTAAGCATCTTTTGCTTAAATCAAACTATGAGTTCACTTGAATCACTGACATACCACTTCGACTTCTTTGTACTCTAATAACACATGTTCTGTTTTAAAATTTTAAATTATCGGTCTCCACACTGTTTGTGCTATTATAAAATTTTCACCATCAGTAAAATTTGATTGACCAAAGTTGATGAGACCAATTATGTGGTCTCTTGTGAGTCTTCTTAGCCATCAATCAAGTCTTAATTTTCATAAGTTCACTCATGCCATATATCAGTGGTCGGATTCGAGATAATGAAATTAAAATTACAGTTGACGAAAGTATACATCTTTAAAAATGACATGAATATATGGTTCTTATACAAATCAAAGATTAGTATGGCTAAGTGGAAATATAGTATATTTTATATATATTTAATTGGAAAATGTTTTACTATACACTGCACTAGATCTGTGTTACAGCTTGTACTATTCATAGAAAACATGACAATAACTTTATTGAAGAATCTCACAGCAATATAGTAGTTAAGTCAAAACAATACTTTATCATTTTTCTCAATACTATAAATTACGTTTGTATAACTTCTAGATACTTGACTTTTTTTTTTTTTTGATAAAATTGTAGCCACTTGAGTTAGTCTGGATTTTGTTGATAATTAAAAATATAGGGAGGGGAACTACAGAATTTTTTTTGGTCGTCGAATTACAGAGTCTGTTAATATATATATTTGTCACAAAGAGTTTGTTAATATTTATATTTTGGTTTTAAGCGTTAAGAGTTTGTTAATTTATTGTAAATGTCAGCATGAAACCCGACTTGAGGAACTAGTAAATCTGTATATCTCAGAAATTGTTTGAC
>JAKUCM010001515.1:0-37438 GCA_023374145.1 Lepidium sativum | reverse complement strand
GTTGTTGAGAGAGAGAGAGAGAGAGAATGCTGGTTTTTTTGTCCTTTAAGCAAGAAAATATCATATTTTATATGGGCGTTGCTTCATATTTTTTTCGTGTTTTTTTCATTATAAAAAAATTTATTTGGATGTCTTCAATCTTTCATAATTGTAATGTAATATAAATTGTTATATTGGCCTTAACGTAGCCTCAGAAAACAAATTGACCCTAAATAAACACGACCACATAGTCTAATGAAGTAGTGACAGTAGTGTTTCAACTCCTAATCATTTTCACAACCTTCTCTTTATAGGTAAACATGGAATATTATTGGTTACGCCCCCCTTTGCTTTTTCTACGAAAGTCTAAATCACAAATTGTCTAAATAAGCAAAACATCACAGTCTGTTTATCTTCTTAATCTGTTCATTTTTGGTCCCACCTTTGTAAAGACTTGAAATGGTCTGTCCAGCCAAATCACAAATATATACTTTATTGATACTTTAGACAACTCATACACACACACAATGTGTAATTGCCGCCCCACAATCACCGACATTATCTGTCTATGTACCTAACTTTATTCTATTGATTTTATAGTTGTCTACAGAATCTTCTAAAGAATCTATTGTCTTCTTAACTTCTGAAGCCAATGACCAATGTTATCGACCTTATTATAATCATATAATGGTTAGGTAGTGGTCCTAGCCGTTTTGGGCAGTAACCAGAGAGTTCCCTACCTTATTATTCACAAAACAGAATCAGGTCCTAAAGATTATGTGTTTAAATATTTTTTCACTTAATAAATTAACTATTGGATCGACAACAAGATCTAATCTATAGTTTAAATTCTCCAAATAGAATAAGATGAGATTTGAACTCACTACTTCATGTCTAACTAAATAAAAAACAAACCAATTAGACTATCTATTTTATGACAAGTGTTTAAACGTTTAAATTGAAAACTATTAATTGAGATATTCAATATTTTAGTCCGAAATTTGTAGTTCTCGAATTTCTACTTCATAATTACTACATCAAAATTTATGAAAAAAAAACATTTTGCCATTTTTTCCATCTAAATACAATAATTTTGAGATTCAACACCCTCTTTTTTCTATTTTATCATTCTACATCATCATTCAACAACCTTTCAGATTTATATCTCTACAACAGTTTTGTTCAATAAAATTCAACACCCTAGCCACTTATATTATTTTATATTTTTGTTTTCCTTTATATATTATAAATCATATTCGAATTATATTTTGAAAAATTTGTTAGAATTGTATTTAAAATTAAGAGTTTATAATAGAATAATAATAAAAACTATAGGAAAATGACATATTTTCTCTGTCCAAATAAATGAAACAGATGTTAATTTATAGAATACAAAAAATGATGAATTTTAGTATAATTTTTATTTTTATATAATAAAAATGGAATTAATTTAGTTAATAAATTTTAGATGAATAAAAAAAAAATCAAAAGTGGACACTTGTCCTATCTCACATTCTCTCTTTTCCATCGTACCAATAATCTCTCACTTTTATAATTACTTTATTCCATTCAACATGTTGAATTAATTTAACAGCCTAAAATAGCATGTTTTCTTTTTGTTTTTCCAACACCCCATTGCATTGGTTCAACAATTGAAATAAAAAATTCAACTGGTCCATTGTAAATAGTCTAAGGCTATCTATGAAGGCCCGATGATACGAGGAAGCTATGTACTTTATAACCACCCCTGACCACTAGTTTCATACTAAACAACAAACATAATTAACATATGAGATTTTGGTAACCCTGAATAAATGGACCACTGACCACCCATTAGTTTTAGTGTGTTAGTTCACGTTCCCCAAATTAAAGCCCCATTTAGGCCCAAAGTATATGGTGAAAATGTATTCAGGTTCTCATAAATTTTTTTACTAATTAAAGGCCCATTTATGTTTCCATGGTACTACTCGGGCGTAGACATACATGAACAATTTTTTGAAGCGGAAAAAACCACACATGAACAACCTCCTATCTTGGATAGTGAATCTTCAAAAGATTCACCACGACTGCATGAGGAAAAGTAAAAGGAGGATTTAATTTGAGATCAATGATTGGGTCTCAAAGGCTTTGAAGTTTCTTGGAGCAGGCAGTTGTCCGATGAAAATATTGGCGTTTCTATTTAAAATCAGGTTTGTCAGGAGAATTACGATTGGAAGAAATGGCGACCAGGTGAGCTAATGTCCCCAGCACTACGCATGTCGGACTTCAACTTCAGTTCACACGTGGCACCATCAGGGAAGACTCGGCAGCCTCTAGTTTCTTGTTGGGCCATCAGATTAGCCCATTTTGACTTCTCTGTCTGACTTTTAGCTTCTCTGTAACCTAATGCCCATTTAGACTTATCAATGAATCTATCTTTCTGACAAAAAAAAGATAGAAAAAAGTAATAGATACATTATGACTTTAGCAAGATAAATTATACAGTATTACTGAACAACAAACGTCGGATAAACTGTTACATATTTTCCCAAGAAAAATAAATAATGTGCAGTAGGGTATTTGTTATAAAAAAAGAGTTTCTTTCTAAAATGATCTATTGATTTTGGTCAATGAAGCAAATAATCAGCAATTTTCGTTTTTTTTTAATTACACCAAATTATGCACAATTTTTTTAAACTACTCCACAATTTTTTCAGCATAAAATTACCATAATATTTATCAAACCTATAATATTTTTAAAAATGTCATCTTCTTTAATTTCACAACCACTATTAACAACTAAAAAAGCTTTAAAATTCTCATGAATCTTCTATACACGAGCTTACCAACCACCATTCACAATCTCCAACTATATTTTCTTCGATTCTTCTCTTCATTTCTATCCACAAATCTCTCTAATTTTCATTTTAACATTTCAAATTTCTCAAAGTTTCAATTTTTTGGTACATTTTAGCAACTAAAAGTAAAGATTAACGGTTTAGTACCACATTCTGGACATCTAACTAAGGTAAATATAATCCCTATCTCAAATCTAGCTATTTATGCATATTTTCGAGAGTTGCAGAGAATATACTTCATGTCAAGTCTGTGCTCCATATAGATTTCACCTGAAGTTTTCAAGTAAATACAGAAGTAGTTTTGCATTTCACTATATTTTGGATTCATAAGACTTCACGTGAAATCTACTAAAAATTGAGTTAGTTTTGCAATTGACTAAAATTTTGACTCATGTAACTTAATTTAAGTATCCTTTTCTTAGAGGGGTTTTTTTGAAGTTGACCAACATTAAGATTATTTGACTAAAAAATCTGGAAATTTGTGTGAAAGCACAGACTTCACATGAAGTCTTCTAAAATTCTGAAGACTTCATGTGAAGTCTACGTTGGATAATAAGAAATGGACCCCACTTATGATTTCTACACAATTAATAAAAAAAATACACTATATTTCAAGAGAAGTCTACTATACTTTTGTCGGAGACTTCACTTGGAGAATTTTATCATTAGAGTTAAAACTTAGTCAATTGCAAAAGGAACATTTGTTTTATAGAGTAGAACTTCACCCGAAGTTTTACAACATTTTGTGAAGATTGCTATATCTGAAACAAAATTAAGGAGACTTCACGTAAAATCTACGAATAAAAAATCTTTATTGTGGGTAATTGCAAATATAACCTTTCAAAATGTAGACTTCATGTGAAGTCTGCATCTAAAAACTCAACATTTAGTCAAATGCAGAATTAACCTATGGAGACTTCAGGTGAAGTCTACTTTTATCTTCGTAGACTTCACCTGAAAAAATCTACACTTGTAAAGTAGACTTCAGGTGAAGTCTTTGAAAATAAATAGTAGATTTCATGTGAAGTCTTCTCTTTAATTTTGTTAAAAATGCATTTAAAGTATATTTAAATTTTATTTTTATATTTTTGGTATTTTTCTAATGTGTGTTTTATACTTTGTTTGCTTTTGTACATGTTTAACATGATTATATATCATATTTAAGTATGTGTAAATTGTAGAAATGATATAAGTAGTTAGATAATTCAAAGTAAACTTCACATGAAGTTTTCTCGAGGTAGACTTCATGTGTACGTAAATTCATGTATAAATAAATTAGTAAATATCTATGTAGTTAGCTCATTGTAAGTAGACTTCATATGAAGTTGCGTCAATGTTAGACCTCATGTGTATAATTTAGTAATTTACACGATTTTTGTAAATAGTTGTGAAGTCTCTATTTATTACAATTTTTTGCTAATTCTCGAGTTTTTCATTTCCTTACAACTTTATCTTTTGGCATATGAAGTATAAATCATGCCATTTTATATGTTCTTATCATAAATTGTGAAAAGAAACAATTCAATAAATTAGTATATGTTGTTTTTAGTTCAAATTTATAGAAGACTAGTCAACATTAAAATTATTTTGCTTTCAACATGAATCAGAAAATAAAATTTACAACATATTATGTGCTTAATTAACCACTTAAATAGAAAACCAAAAATATACTTAATTAACAAATTACATGATAATTGTTAAGCAAACAAAAAAAATCATGTGTGGGCCATCATCATCATTATCATCATAATCATCATCATCATCATCATCCATCATCATCATCATCATCATCATCATCATCATCATCATCTTCGTCTTCTTCTACGTCTCTTGTCATTTAGGAAAGCTTTCGTGAAAATTCTTCCTCGTCCATCTATGTATGAGATTCTGCAAACATAAATGAAAGAAAATTAAATTTATTAAGTACTATAATGAATTCAATAAAACTAAATCTTAAAATAAGTTTGGAAAAGAAATTTTCTTGAAAATTATGCTTAAAAAGTCTTCTTAAGAATTCAGCTAACCAACGAAAATATTTAATAAAAATGTAATGTTTAACGATAAAAGACAAAAATTTTGATTCTTACACAATACTTTTAATAAAAATGTAAACTTTTATAAGAAAATGTCAAAAAGTCAAGATTTTCACATAAAAAGCATTAGAAATGTAAATCTATACAAGAAAAAATCAATTTTTCTTATGAAAGTCATTAAAATTGTAATCATTAGCTAGAAAAAAATATCAAATTTTAAGTAAAATACCATTTTCTAATAGAAAAAGCCAAGATATTAAGTTTCCCTTAAAACAATCTTAACCAAATATGTTTTAACAAATAATATAAAAAAGATTGGACACTAATCTTAATTGCCACTTTTGTGAAATTTATAATCAACATTGCCACACTTTAATCTAATTGCCACTCAAATTTTAGTATTTTCATTTTACCCTTAATGAAACACTTATTGAAAGAGAGGGTTTCACTTTTTCACCTTAATCAGACACACTAATTGATATGGAAGGTTTCAATTTTGTCTCACTCACTGAAACATTCCACATTCGACGGCAGCTGCATTTTTTTCGATTTCACGAGAGCTTTCTTCTTCTTCTCTATTCTTGCACCTGAAGCTTCATCCATCTCGCACATTGCTGACTGGTATCTTATCCAATCATCTCCTCCTTCCTTGCTGAAAAGAAGGAAAGAAATAGGTCAGTTTTTGAGTTATTGATTTTGATATTGAAATGTAAATAGCTTGATTGGCTAGCTCACATTTAGTTGGTATTCATGTTCGTAGTGATGATTAGGTTCCGATTAGGTATGTTCATTGTTATATAATCTCATAGTTGTCTTAAATCGTGTTATATGTACATTTGTATGGTACATTTAGGTACAACAGAATACTAGAGATGACAGAACAACATGTACATTTAGGTACAACTCCACACTAGAGATGACAGAACAACAAGTACAGTTAGGTACAACTGAAACTTTTTGTGTAATTCGTGAATGAATTTTGTTTTATCTTATATACAGAAGGTGTTGAGGAACATGTACACACACATGCAATTTGAATATGGAGGGTGCTATTCAGAAGATCATGAATGGATTTCAACAAATGCTCTAATTGCTATATTGTTTAAGACTTCATCTTTTGTGGAGATAACTTATTCGGTGTTAGTAGATAAGATTTGCAGGAAGATTGGAATAGTTGAAACCACTGGGAAGCTCAAATTGAGTTACAGTCTATCTAAAGCGCGGAGAAAGACTTATATTGTAGATGACGAGGAAGTTTTGATTTATTTGATGTCATTGGATAAAGAGGGGCTGAGACCTGTTTTGCAAGTAGAGTTATTGAATGGTGTTGAAAATGTAGACAATGTTGGCATCGTTACTATTGAAGAACAACAGAACGAGATGATTATTGATGAGATGAAGGAGATTTTTTTTGACGAAAATGGTGGTAATGATGATTGTGAGAATGAATCACGTGATGATTTAGAGATTGTGGCTTGCCCTATGAATAATAATTTGAATGTTGATGAGCTTCCAGTTTGTGTAGAAGAAATTCAGAATGTTGAAGAATGGGAAGATTGTACTGATCTTGAGATAAAGCAAGAATATTGTTCGAGGCAGTCAGTGCAAGATTTGGTTCTTAGAGCTGCAAATAAGAACTATTTTGGATATCATACAGTTAAGTCGGATAAGCAACGACTTATGCTACGGCGTCGTCAAGTTTCAAAAGGTTGTAAATGGTATTTACGAGCAGCTAGAGATAAGGATTCAGTATTGTGGACTATTAGAGTACACAAAAAAATGCATACATGCTCACGGGCTCTTGAGAGCACTAGCAGTACTAAACAGAGAGGCACACAACGAATTGTAGCAAATTTATTACACGAAAGTTTTCCCGGTCAAATGGACAGTCCGCCTGCTAGAAGCATTGTTAATATTGTACAAACACAACTTTACAGCTTTGAGAGGAAAAAAAACGACATGTTTGCTGAGATGCGGGGAAGTCCTGAAAAGAGCTATACATTGTTGTTTTTCTTATATGTTCGAGTTAGAGAAAGTCAATCCTAAGACAATAACAAGTGTAGAATTGGATGCAGATAAGAGGTTCAAGTACCTATTCATCACGTTGGGCGCTAGCATAGAAGGGTTTTAGGCAATGAGGAAAGTGATAGTTGTGGATGCAACTTTTCTTAAGACCAAATATGGTGGTACGTTGGTTTTTGCAACAGCTCAAGATCCCAATCATCATCATTACCCCATTGCGTTTGGTGTGATTGATAGTGAAAAAGATATTAGTTGGAATTGGTTCTTTACAAAGCTGAAAAATGTTATACCGGATAGTAGTAAATTGGTTTTTATAAGCGACATACATCAAAGTATCATCAAAGCAGTGGAGATGGTGTACCCGAGTGCTAAGCATGGGCATTGCATCTGGCATTTTTCTCAAAACGTGACAGGAAAGGTAGCGAATGACAAGGATAAAGCTGCAGAAAAATTCAGGGATTGTGCTCATGCTTATACTGAGAATGAATTTAAGAGAAAGTATAATGAGTTTAGTAGTAGGGGGCCTACAACTGCTAAATATCTGGAAGATGGTATAAAGTTTGAAAGATGGACAAGGTGCTATTTTGAGGGCGACAAGTACAACATAGACACTAGCAATTCTGCAGAATCAATGAACAATGTGTTTAGAAAAGCAAGGGCGTACCCCCTACTACCTATGATTGATGCAATTGTTGAGAAGATATCTGAATGGTTTAACAAACATAGGAAAACATCTTCTAGTGCACTGAACTTCAAGAGAGTGGTACCTTATGTTGAGAACATATTGCACTCATGATGTGCAATTGCAAAAGGTTTGAAGTTGAGAGAGCTAAACAGCTTCCAGCTTGAATATGATGTTGAAGGAGTCAACGGAAAGTCGTATCTGGTGAACCTGAAATTGAGAACCTGTTCTTGTACATGTTTTAATATAGAAAAGTATTCGTGTATCCATGCAATAGCCGCATGTAAGTATTTTATGCGGAAGCCTGAAACTCAGAGAGAAGAAAGTATTCAAATATATGATCTCTGCTCAGAATATTATTTTACTCAGACTTGGTCATTGGCATATGAGAAAACAATATATTTAGTTCCACATGAGTCTGAGTGGAGTGTTCCTGCAGAAATTCAAGAATTGTGCGTATTACCTCCTAATTTCGTACCAAAATGAGGTAGAAATCAAGAGACGCGATTTCCATCCTGCGAAGAACGTCGCCGTAAGAAGAAGAACAAGTACAACCCTAGAATAAACTTGGAGAGGTGGTTGCAGCCAGAAGATTTTTAGTTTCTGAACTTGTCTGTTGTCTGTGTATTTGTCGGTTGGTCCAACCGAGAACAACTGTACGAATTAGTAGTTTTTTTAGTACAACTGGTTCAACTTGGTAGTTTGTACAATTGGTTCAATTTAGTACAACTTTTTTTTGTTTGGTACAATTGGTTCAATTAGTACAGTTGGTTCAATTAATACAATTGGTTCAATTTAGTACAAATTTGTCTCGATTGGTACAATTGGAATTTTTCTAAGAAATGTAAAGGTTTCAAAACACATAATTAAAAATTAAAAATGAATAAAACAAGAATTTTTTAACTTTTAGGAATTTTTTTGTATTTTTCCACAAAACACTAGTGTTGTATAAGGAGTCTTATGTTAGTTGTCATGCATTTACTAAGCGAAAGATACAAATACTATTAATTCGAACATATTGTATTGTCGAAATGTCTTAGCGGTTAATTAAATTAGGAATATCAGAAGTCCAACAACAAACCATTTATTCTTTATAGAGTCCAACTACAAAATTAAAAAACTGTCAAAGTACAACTATGTGTACTAGTGTACAACTGGACAACAAGGTACATATACATCCAATTTTTTTAAAAAAATTGAACAAAGAGTGGCGGGAGTTTTCAAAATTTCTAAAAATTTAAAAATTTTGAATTTTTTTAATTTTAATTTAAAAATTTTGAATTTTCTTTTTAGTTTTTATTTAAAATTTTTTAATTTTTTTCCAATTTCATTTTTTCCTTTTCACTTGTCGATTTCTTGTCTAAAATACAACAATTTAAATGTTCGACTTGTTCTAAAATATAATCATTTAGATGTTATAATTGTTCCAAAATATAACCATTTAGATGTCCCAGTTGTTCCAAAATACAATAACCTAATAAATCGAATCAAGTTGTTTCATAATACCAAAAAGAAAAACCAATATGTTTCATAATACCAAAATATCATAACCTAACTATCGCTCCAAGTTGTTTCCTAATACCAAATTGGATGAGTTCTTCTTCTTTTTTTGATCCTGAGGTGTATATCTATTCAGTGCTCTTTTCACCCGCTTTACTCTTGTTTCTACTACCCCATCTTTGTCCTTCCTCTTTGTCCCTTTATCCTGCTCAATCTTTTCACCATTTTCTTCATCATTACACTTTTTACCATCGCCTTCTTCTTCACTCTCACCACTACCGCCTTCTTCTTTATTCTCACCACTACCGCCTTCTTCTTCACTCTCATCACTGCTTCTTTCTTCTTCACTCTCATCACTGCCGCCAGCCTTCTTCATTCTTATCACTACCGCCTGCTTCCTCATCCTCAGTTGGTGCCACATCCTCAGTTGGTGCCATATCCTCAATTGGTGTCACACAATTGATCAACACAAATCCACTGTTGGAAGTGGTAGAATATGCATATTCTCGATCAATACTCCTTCTCTGACCCGCCACATTTTTCTGGAGAATATGCATATTTGTTTCCAAAACACCAATCCTGTCAAACACTTTGTTACTCATTTCACCAAGCGCCCCCATGAGTTTCCCAAACCCTTTCTCCATCTCTTTCAAGACTACTTCCTGTACAGATTCAAGAGTAAGATGTTAAACATGGTTCTCCTTCTTATCCACATCCACAGGGATCATGCTCAGAGTTGCAGCTCGAGCTTTGACATCCTTTTCCAACCAACCTTTCCAGAATATTTTCTTCCTCTGCACCAGTAGACGAACTCTCCAGCTTCTAACTATCGGATCTAAACACATGTGATCGTCATTAACCTCCTCAACAAGTTCTACTCATCCAAGGTAGGTTCCAAGATGCTAGTAATTACCTAAAATTATCACACCTGATTTTAAACTAAAACTCGGGATAAACACAAATAATACAAGGTTTGTTAATAAATACTAACCTTAGTTTGTCCGAGCACAATGTTTATATCATCCGACGAAGGACCTTTGCCGTCACTGTAAATGAACTTCCGTTTGCACATCCTTGGATAACCCGGATCTGCTCTTACATCTTCACGATATTTCTGTCCAAGGTCTCGAATCACTCGAAAGCCAGAATTTGTACAATGAGTCAAAGCCATAATCAAAAAACTCGATATCCACCAATAAAAACTGAACAATTGTACCAGTTGAACCAATATAAAAATGGTTTTACCTCAGGCAGGATAATGAATCCAGAAAATCTAGGTTGAGCTTTTGTTTTCACAACTCCATTCATGTTCTTTACCAGCCCCTTAATCTCATCAATGCAATCATGGAAAGTATAACGACCCCATGGAAACTTCTCACAAACACTCAAGTCATTGACAATTCTCAAAAGGAATGTGTCAATAGTCGGTTCATACTTATTCTTTGCTTTCAATATCTTGCAGAGGAAATAAAGGACAACTAATTACTTCCTGTCCCAAGAGGTCTTCTTGTTCTTCAAGCTCTCGAGCATGTTTTCTACTTCTCCAATCTTTATTGCTTTACTTTTCTTAAACACCTTTTTTGCAAAGCCCAAACCTCCCAACTTCTCCCAGTTCGCGGGATATTATTTGCAATTGAATCCGGTGAAAAGAGCGTGCTCTCTAATAGAATACCTTATCAGCCTTCCATTCACCAAAAACCAGCACTCTTTTTCTACCTCAACGCAAGCTGTGCGTAGCATAAGCATCCTCATGCCTTGGACTTGGTGATTTCGCTCTATTGGCATGTGGAACACATGCTTAAACTGCTCGTTCTCTCTAAACCATTTTAGTTCTGCCGGAAATTGTTCTAGAAACTCCACCGCCTGTTGCACATTACACCTTGTTCCTATCTTAACAAATTTGGTGTACTGACTTGGTTCAAAATACATTTTCTCTGGCTGCAGTGGGCGAGAATCTTCCTCATCATCAGAGCTATCATCACTAAAAATATCCTACACATACAAAAAAAATACATTAATTCGTTAATAGTTGTACCACTTGTACCATAAACAGAACTTATACTTGTATCAATTGTACCAGTACCAGAGTTGTACCATGACCAGAGTTGTACTACTTGTACCATAAAAAAACCTATACATGATCTTAATTGTACTAATTGTACCAATACACAAATGTCCTAGTTGTTATTACATGTACCTTACTCATTTCATCTTCTTCATCATTATCTCCTTCAACAGAAACATCATCAGATATATCCTGCAAAATAAATAAACAAAAACAAAACTTTACCATTGATCTTAGATGTAATAATGGTACCAAACTTGATAATAATACATAATTGTCCGAGTTGTTCCAGTTGTACCTTAGGCGTGTTTTCATCTTCTTCTTTACCGCTCTCTCCTTCCTCTCTGGTACCATCATCGTCCTTTTCCTCTCCATCGCCTGAAGCATATACTTCGTCTACTTTGTCATCAACTATCTCTTATTCGTTCTTCTTATCCAAATCTTTCTTAGTCCTCTTACCCTTACTCTTACTCTTCTTCTTATATTGCACTTTTGTGTCACGTATCCCACTAGCATATCTTATTAGAACCATCACTGAACACACGAAACAAAACAAAGAAATTGAAGAAGATGAGAAGAAATCTCCAAAACAACCAAAATCCCTAATTTTAGATACGAAATCGTGAAAAAGGCATAGGAAATTTGATAGAGAAAGATTTAGAGATAGATTCCTTACCTTCTGACCTCTTCAAATCGTCTAAAGTATAAGCTACTCTCGCCAGGAATCCACTCTCGCCGTCGATCTATGGTTTGTCTTCTTCATTGAAGAAAAAGAGAAGAACGCAATTAGGGAGGAAAGGCCGATTAAGGATTAGGGATTTAGGGTTTAGAGTTTGGCGGGTCGGGTTAGAATTTGGGTGGATTTTATTTGGGCCAAATTTTAATTTGGCCGGATACGGGTATAGCATATTTGTAATTAAGTTAAACTCCTACATTTTTTTGGCTTTTAACAAGGTTTTTAATATAAAAAAATTAAAAATAAAAAAGAAAATTAGAGGGTGGCAGTTAAGATTGGCTTTTGCCAAAAGATGGCAATAGAGTCATTGTTCCAAAAAGATTCCATATTTTACTAAAAAAACACAAAAAATCAAACTTTCACAAGAAAGTTCAAAACATTTAGATATTTTCACATAAGATTCATCGAAAATACAATTTCTAACTATAAAATATTAAAAAATCGTATTTTTCATAAGATCTCTTTTAAATATATATTTTTGAGAGACATGATGGATGCTAGCCATAGACAAGAGGTTTCGGTGGCTGGAGACTTTCCATGGAACATGAAAAAGGCAAAATTATGAGAAAAGAGTGAAAAAAAAATTAGATAGTGAAGGAGGAGAGAAGAGTTCAAATTTCTTACACTTTTGTCGGAATGAGACATAACACGTTGGATAGAAAAAGGACATACATTGTGAAGAAGAAAGACGAGAAAGAAGAAGAAGAAGAAGAATAGATAAGATGAGAGATAAAAAGTAGGGTTTTTTTGCTTCTTCTAAACCCCTAACCCCTAAACCCTATACTATAAATTCTTAATTATAAATTCTAGAGCGCAAACCAAATATTTTCTCTATAATACTCAAATGTTAGATCAAATACTTATACTTTCTAAATATATGCAAAACTTAACTTTTTTTATTCCATTTATACATTTCAAATATAATATTTACACATCTTACATGATTAACATCACTTATTACCCAAACCCTAAATCATTACATAGTTTGTTTATGAATTTTGTTGTTTGATATTTGTTGATTTTGTTTGACCATGAAATTTTTATTTTGAATACTTCATAATTTTTTATTTTTGGATTTTGTAATCAAAACTATAAACATATAATAATAATTAGTATTTTAGTTTTAAATTAAATATATAACTAAAGAGCTGCATTTACATGAAATTTTCTCTTTGAAATAGTAAATTTCACCTGAAGTCTTTCTAAGGAGACTTCCGGTGAAGTCTTCAATATATATGAGAGGTAAGACTTTCGGTGAAGTCTTCAATATATATGAGAGGTATAAATGTAATTGCGTTTCTAAATTTTTTGTTTAGTCATTAGAGTAATCATAAATTCAATATTTTTATAAATAATCTTGGGAAATAAATCTAATTGGTTATATTTTTGCATTCAAAATAAAATTTTGAATTATTATTGTCATTATCCCTAAACAAGATGCCACCAAAAAAACAATGTGAAGTAATCGGCAAGAAGTGATGGTATCGAACAGAATATAACGAAATCAAAACAAAAAGTTGAAACATTTCTTGACGAACAAGAAATTTCTGATAAAAACAAGTATGCAAAACATTATAAACAATCAAAGTATAAATTTTAGGGTTACTCTATTCTTTCTAAAACAAATACATTCCCTTTCCCATCTCTTCCTACTTGCAAATCTTCGTCTAAATATCTGCAAAAATTCTCAGAATCAAGGAATCAAGAATAATACAATTAGTGATGTGATTATCCTTTTGCAATATAATTAAAAAAAGGATACGAAATCTCGAATAGTCCCTCGGGGTTAAAGATTCCCAAAAGAAGATCCATGTTCTTCCTGAAAATGTTCATCAACTGATTCCAACACAAATCAGGAAATTTATCCAAAAATAGGATAGATTGATAATGTCGGAGAAAAATTTACGGACCTGGTCTGGTTTGATCGTTGAGCTTTCATAAGCTATCTCAACACTCTACAAACAAATGCAATTCCAATCAAAACTCGATATTTTTCTCGAAGAATCTAAAACTGTTGTCATAAAATGTACCGATTTGGATGAGATTTTGAAAGAAGCTACGATTCTAAATTCGCCATCAAGTAGATTCAATCCACGAACATCGAATTTCAACACATGGACCGTTTTGCCCTTCGTTTATTGAAAGAACAAAACTTTCACAGATTAGAGTTGAAAGAGAACGTCATCATTAAAAACCTGTTTTTTTATATTAACATTGTACCTGAGCAATGTCGATCTGTTGAAGAAGATCTCCGAGAGAGACAAAATCTCGAAGACCCAATTTAGTTCGTTTAGAACCCAATACAGTTATTGTACTGTAAATGAGTTTCCAGCAACCTTCGATCTTATCTAGCTCTTCGGTCGGTTCAGGTGTCGGATTCCGACATTCCAAAAGCTTCACTAGACCTTCTACCTCTGCTTTTTTAACAGATGTAACTCCGAATATCCCTCTATTGATCCCTTAAATCCCAAAACAAATAGTCTAATTGATAAAAAGTCAAACCATTGAAATCAAAATTTAAGCTTTTGCATGATCTAAAGATTGTTCATTGGACTTGTCTCAATGATAGGATTGTGAAAAGAGCGAAATCTATTCACCTTGGAGAGCATTGTAGAGCTCTTGTTTAATCTGAGATATTGTAATTTCGTCTTCATCTTCTTCTTCTTGTAATCCATTTGAGGAGGAAGCTGAGCTCTGTTCTGTGACTTTGCCGAGGAATATGGGTCTGAGGCGAATTGAGTTATCACTAAAACTCATTGCTTTGCCATTAGAACTACTGAAAGAAACTGAAACCTTGGCGTTTCTAGTTATACTTCTTGGGATTGCTCCACGCGAAGCAGCCATTGATGGTTGCTGGATAAGCTTACTCGACATTGCCCAGTTGTATCACAAAATCTCTCACCTCGAAGGAGATTAATAGGAAGAGGAAGAAGATGAGATTAGGAAGAAGAGAGAGAGAGAGAGTGATTCTTATGGTGAGGAGAATAATATTTTATCTATCTGGTAGCATCTATCACTTCCCCACCATACATATAATATGCAAATTAAACTTAGGTAAATCTCATTGATTTTTCTCTGAAAGTAATAAACAAAAAAATAATATAAAGTATTTATAATAACTTTTTTCAAAGAAAAATAAATAAATTTTTATGCATTAAATCATTTAACTATGCCTAGAGGACCATCAAGCTGCAATTTAACGGATATCTCAATACACTTGGATAATAAAACTAAAAAGGCATGGATAATCAGAGCAGTACTTGTGAATTGTATTACTCTAAGAGCACCTCCATCAATAATTCTAATGAGGGTGTCTTATCAATTAATTGTAATTTTTAAAGAAAAATTAGCTTAATTTGTGAAGAACCGTCTGTTAAAAGAGAATTTTTTATTTAAGAAACGTATACGTGTCGAGCAAAGATTGGATGGGGTTTTTCGGCTGAAAAAAATAGAAACGAAGATTTCGACTCGTCGTCTCTCATTTCCCCGATATCTTTTTTTATTCCTCCTTTCCCCTCTGATGGCGATCGAAGGCGCGATTAAAGGCGAGACGAGCCAAACTCTTCATCTCAATGGCGTTGTAGCATTCAGAACCAACGATGCAGCAAATCGGACCGTTGCCTTCGATTTGGCCGAGACACTTCACAAAATAATTGGAAGAAAGAGTTCGTTGACAAAATGTACCTAGATGTTTGGAAGAGAAGAGAACCCAACATATTTGGGATAGAATCCCTCCGATTTTGTCAACAGACTCTTTTTCCATTGATCTTTTAGCTCTTTCTCTTCGAGTCATCGATTATTATTTGTGAATTCTCTGGTCAATGTTATGATTTTCTTAAAACTATTTGATTTTGGTAATTAATTGAGATTCTCTTTTGTTTTGAGTTTTGGTTTGTTAAGTAATTCAATGATTGGTCTCAACTGGAGGCTGTAAGTATGTGGGGTTTGGATCGATATTGAGTGACTTCTTTGTTTGTTCCGTAAATGATTATGTTTGTTTTACGAATATATGCAAACAAGATTTTGGAAGATTGTCTGTTGTTGCTGCATCAGCTGCGAGTGTTGTTCAGATGGGAACCATGGAGTTCACTTCTAAGGTACTTTTTCATTATTCTGCTTCAGTAAGGTGCTTGATTCGTTAGGTCGTAATCGGTAACTCATGAAATTCACATTAATTTTTTTGTCAAGGACACTCTTTGGTAAACAATCTCTATGTCAAGCACACTGATATAACTCTTGGAAATGCGAGAGATGAAGATGAAGGCCGAACTCCACAAGTTGCTTGAGGAGAAACTAATAGTAAATGCAAACTTTGTAATGATCTTTGCTTCTGTTTTGTAACGAACTTTGATGGTAAAATTGTGAATGGCTTATGCTGTTAAAATCTGTGAGATATTGGTATTTGCAGTTTTTGTTGTTTGCTTATTTGGAGTTAGGTTTCTTGGTCCTAAAGGATTGTGTTAACAAGAACAAATCTGGTAACTGTTTCTCATGAAGAAGGTGAGTTTTTTTATCAACACTTATATGTTCTATGTATCAGAAGGAACCCTTTTTTTGTAATCTAGTCTCATTTTGGTTTGGTGTTGTTGATAGATGTATAGTGACAAAGTCTACTTCTTAAAAAAAATTGTGGATAATGCTTGTGGAACCATTGGTAATAGTTATAAAACGTGGTTCTTATTGGCTTAAGACATATAAGTGTGAGTTTTTGAGTTAGATTGTAGGAAATGGAGGTGGAGTCATACAGGGAGAGGGCAACTGAAGAAGAAAAGGAGACAGAGAAACAAGGCTCTAGAACTCGAAAGAGCCAAAACAAGGGAGCTGTGACACTAATTGGAAATAGAAAAGCAGAGGCAAATACAAGTAAGAATCTCCATTTTGCTTCTACTTTGTTTTGTGCATGATCTAATCTTGTTTAAAATTTAAAAGAACCAGTGTTTTGTTCTGTGTTAATATTTGATGGGAGTTTCTTAGCAATGCTTCTTGCAATTATGAAGCCAACAAACACATGATTACATTTCACAATTTCAAATTACATTGTAGGAAATTTGATGGAAATATATTTGGTGTTCAATGAATTTGTGGGTATTTGACTGAGCTTTCCTATACATCATAGTAGTTTCACCTTTCATTCATTTTCAGAATTCATTTGAAATTGCTTTCTAAGGATTTGTCTTTAAAACAAGCAAATATCAAAAATGTGTATATCAAAAGGTAAGATAGTTTGTTTTTCTAAGAACCCCGATGGAGTGGAACTCCCTAAAATATTAAAACCAAAACAAGATTTCTTAACTTGTTATATATCATTATTTTCATTAAGAAAATGTTAGGAACCCCATTAGGGGTTCTAATGGTTGGAGATGATCTAACTTAACCACAAAGTATCAAACATAGTCTTGCTCTGTTTGTTGTCAAAAGGTTATTAAAACAGAGTTTCATGCATCTTTGGTTTGAGTAGCAGAGTCTTCTGATGGCGGCTTCCATTGTTGTGGAGTCTGAGCTTTCTTAATTGAGAGAGCATGAATCTCCTTCATTTCCACTTCAAGTGCAGCATTCACCAGACGGTGCCTCTCCAGTAATCTCTTCCCTTCGAACTGTTCAGAGACAACCTCAACCTCAAAACTCGAACCACAACTGCAACACCATTTAGTTAAGATTAGGAACAAGAGATTTTGTTCTAAGCAGAGAATTAAAGATGTATGATACTGGCAATTCCTGTACTTACCCTCCAGAGATGTCAGTGACTTCCTGATACACAAAAATGAACGACGTCAGTAAAAAGAGAAGATTAAACCATTGAAACTTTCATAGGATCGAAGCTAAATATAGGATATTCTAATTTGAACACATCAATGGAGTGAAAAGGAAAACAGATTGATAGTGGATTGATTCCAATCTTCACATTTTGTAAACCAATAACAACATCGTTGATGTATCAAAATTGGTTTCGAGTCCGAATTCACAAACAACCCCACACGTATTTTTCTCCATAAGAACACACCAAACAATCCCAAGTTAAGAAAACACCAAATCTAGGATTATAGTCTATTGTATCAAATAACTTTTTTTTTCCTCTCTTTGCCAATGAGTCCACAACGGCATTTTCCTCTCTCAGAATGAAACGAAAGCGTAGTAAAAAGAAGAAGATGCAAGCAATTTTAAATCCGCCAAGATGTTGTGAACTTCTGAAATTTGGAGATCCTGTAATAAGGCTTTGATGAGTACTTCTGAGTCCGAGCAGATCCTCATAGAACAAATACCCAATTTGAGAGCATGTTCCACTGCAGATCAAATTGCAAGCGCTTCTACCTGTAAGGGAGATCTGACACTGAAAGTTGCACGGGAGTTCGAAATCGCCGGTGAATCCTCGGTTTCACTCTACTCTGCTCTCTTTCCTCCACGAGGAAACAGTGCAACAGGAAATTCCCCTGAATTCTTCAATAACTCCTTTGCTGATTTTCCTGTTTCTTATTGATATCAAGTTCCAGCAAAGAGCCTATGTTAGAGCCGATACATTCGAAGGTTTCCTTAGACCAGAGGTGCAGAGGAATACCCTGGACATTTACCCAGAAAAGGATAAGTGAGGGAAAGTTTGGGTTCACAGTGGCTTCCCAATGTTGTAGTATGACCATCCACTTTGCAAAGTGGTATGGCATGTTTGCTAAGACCAATTGCAGATCTGCTTCAGAAGAGAATTGGAGCTAGAATTTCCCGTCTCCTAAATCTGTACCAAAAGCACGACTTGATGTTTTCCAAAGGTTCGACAAGAAGGGAATCAAAGACTAGATCATTTGTTGTTTCTTGTTTGTGACTCGTCCAACTAGAGTGAATCTGTGGTTTGCTATCAGAGCTGTGTTGTCAAACTCAGGGATCTGTACTCTTATTGATTTAGGAGGTGGTGAGGAGATGGCTAAGCCCTTTCCCTTTGCCTCAGCAGAGATACTGTGAGCCATCCTGCTTCAGTTGCAGCGCAAGAGAAGTTACAGGTCTAAGACTCCAAAACCGTGGCAGGAGAGTAAAGACCAAAGGATTGTGTGAATGTAAGAAGACTTAGAGTAAGTAGAGTGTTGATGTAACCGGTAAAACAACGCCCAAGTAGAGCAAGAAGGCTTCAAGAAACACCCAAAAACCAGGATCTAAGCGTAAGGATCTCTTTAGACTTGGATGTTGGAGATAAGGAAGCAAGAAGAATTACTGAATATGGGTGCTTTTCCTATGAGGGGTTCCATTATGTTAAGATTTAAAAAGTTCTCCTTCCCTAAGAGGAAAGGAAAGTTTTTATATCAAATCACATCTAACTACTCAAACATGCACATTTTAGCTTCTGCTAAATAAGATAACACTTAGTGATGGGAAATTTCAGATGATGAGACTTCAATACAAAGTACTACTATGGCTTTAAACCCTAATAACAACAAAAAACTTAAGAATACCCCAGAATACTCTCTTCTGGTCTAATTATTAAAGTTTACGGTTTGATCCAAGTGAGCTGTTCAAAAATCTCAAATTTTGCTATGTTTGAGGATCCATCTTCTCAGGCTATTTACTAGAATTTCTAAATTTCCCCCAAAATTCACAAAAAGATGCAGAAACCATACTTTTAAGTTTGGCAAAAAGAAGATTCAATCAACAGATGAAATTAAAAGAAGGTCAAAGAAAACTCACGAGATGAAGAGGCTTGAGTTTCGAATTCAGTGAAGCTTCGACTTGCTCCTTCGTCACCATATCTTCCTCTTTTTCTCTCTCAAAGGATGTTTGAAATTCCTAATTACTTATCGAATTTGCGAATTTAAACCATATGCTTTGGTTTTGGTTTATTGAAATTTCGGTTTAAAATTGGTTCTATTTTTGGATTTGATTCGATTTTAATAAATAAAATTAAAAAAATTATCTAGGGTTTAAGCACTGCTTTCCTTTATTCGTCTTCTCTACTAAAACCCTCAAAAGTCTCTCCATATTAATTTTGATCTCCGGAGCAAAAATCTGTTCTCCGACCATGAAATTTGGATATTTATCATCCAAATCACTTCTCTCCCTCCTCTCTTCTTCCTCCAATACCCAATATCCCAGTCGAGCGATTGCTGTTCTCGTCACAAACTCTCAATTCTCTTCATTTTCCACCACCACTGGCTCCGGTTCCAGCCATTCTTATTCAAGGCGTTTTTCTCACGAAGAAGAGTGTCGATTAGTTAGGGTTTCGGTGTGGTGGGACTTCGAGAATTGTAATTTGCCAGTAGGAGCCAATGTCTACAAATTAGCACAATCCATCACCGCAGCTATAAGAAACAGTGGAATCAAAGGTCCAATCACAATCACAGCTTTTGGAGACGTTTTGCAGCTCTCCAGATCAAACCAAGATGCTCTCTCCGCTACCGGAATCAGTCTCACTCATGTTCCACATGGTGGGAAGAACAGTGCTGATAGATCACTAATTACAGATCTTATGTGTTGGGTTTCTCAGAATCCACCTCCAGCTCATCTCTTGCTTATCTCTAGTGATAAGGATTTTTCAAGTGTGTTACACAGATTGAGGATGAGCAATTACAACATCTTGCTTGCAAGCAAACCATCTGCTTCTAGTGTTCTTTGTAGTGCTGCTTCGATTATGTGGGATTGGGATGCTTTGGTCAAAGGAGAAAATCTCACTGGTAAGCACTTTAATCAGCCTCCTGACGGTCCTTATAACTCTTGGTATGGTCACTATAAGATTCCTCTTCTTGATCCATTTGCAATTGCAACCACCACTGAGCAATTCTCTACATTGAATTCGAATTCTGTTGACATTCGTCCCATTCCAAAAGAAGTTGTTAACAAGATTCGTCTGATATTGAAGTCATATCCAAAGGGGGTACAAATTACAGAGTTACGCGCTGAGCTGGTGAAGAGCAACTTGGAATTCGATAAAGATTTCTATGGACATAAGAAGTTTTCTCGGTTTCTGCTATCCATGCCAGATATCTTACAGATAACTACAAGTGACGGCATGTTAATTGTTCGTGCTGTCACCGAAAAGACTCCTCGTACGCAAGTTGTAACTAGTCCTGGTTTGTCTACTGCCGTTGATCAGAAGATTAAAGAGAAGGAGACGGCTAATGTTACATCGCTAAAACTAGATAGCGATGTTGTACTTTCGGCTGACGGAAGAAGAGATGACTCACTTGGAAAAATGCAGGAAAATATAACAGAGAATGAGAAACCTGTCACAGAGGTATCGCCGGAGAGTTCCCAAGAGCCCATTCTGGTAAGCCACAAGGACTTTAAGGTAACTGACAAACCCATGAAGACGAATCAAGTTGCTCTTATTGCGTCAAGTGATTCTTCCATGAAAGATGACTTTTTTCAAAAGCTAAAAAGACTTTGGTTTGGTTCACCTGAGATGAAATCAGAGCATCTCCCAGAAAAGAATATTGTTTTTGGAAGTGGAGAGAAGGATAAAGAAGACAGGGACTTGCAGTCATCGAGTCAGGAAACTGATCCAATATCTCAAACTTCACCATCTTTTGTTGTTGAGTCTGTAAAGGAGAAAAAAGTAGGGACTGGTGAAGTAGGCAGTGAAGAGAAAGACGCAAGTCCAGGATTTTTAAGTCGCTTTTTGAAGAGTTTCAATTTATGGGGAAATAACACTGCTTTAAGCAATGACTCAAGTGGGAATCAGGAGCTGGCCAATGTTGATTCTCAAGTAGGCGACATTTTTGCAAAAGCTTCTTTCTGGAGTGATGTTGAACTGTTCATTAAAACTCCAAGAGGATTTGCTATAGTATCTCACTCAAGGACAAGGTTCTTACATTCTCTCAGCTTCTGATTTAGCAGGAGTTTAGATCAGATATTGATTACTAATAGATCTATCATCGGTTTAGAACTCTTACAATTATTTCTTGCATAAGCTTTTTGTTGTCTTTTGGTGAATAATGTTCAGCTAATGCTGTCTTCTTTTATCATCTTTCAGGGAGGTAATGGCGAAAAATATTCAGGAGGAAGGGCCTTCGTGTCTCAGACTCCTAGATGAATCAAGAATGCTTCATTTAGTTACCTTACTAATATCACAAAAGAAATGGATTGAAGAAAACCCCTCTTCTCCTCTACCATTCCAAGTCATCAAAGGATCTAGCTCTGACCACCGTCATGCTTCAAACGGGTTGAGTTCAATCTTCTCGGATATTGAGAAAAGGAGCAAGAGTGTTGCTCATAGTGGAGTTTCTGTTGGTTCTATGGACCCGCAACAGCTGGAGAGACACAAAAGCAATGCAATTGATGACTGTCAGAAGCTGATAAAAAAGATAACAGAGGAATACCCTGATGGTTATAGTCTGATTCGTTTCAGGAAAGACTTCTTAGAAGAATACGGTTACCACTTAGCGGTTGACAAGCTTGGTTATAGTAACCTACAGTCTCTAATTCAAGTAATGCATGGAGTGAGAGTAGCAGCTAATTACATTTTTCCTACAACTGCTTCACCAAATGCCAAGTCTTCGAAAGAAGATGATTCAGACATGTCATTCGAAGAACTCGGTCCTGTCTCTGAAGCAGCGCCTAACCATCCGACGATCAAAAAGCTTCCAGTGTATGAACCATCTCTCTCAGAGGATGAAGATTCTGGTTCAGAGAGAGATGACTCGGAGAAGAAGAAGCAAGAGATGAATAGGGAAGATAAAGAGAGCTCGCTGTTGCAAATTCTGGATACTTATTACTCAGACAAAGATGGAGAGTGTAAAAAGGAGAAAGCAGATGAGAGAAAGCTTGTTAGCAATGGTAGGAAGCAAAAGCCTACAAAGACATATTCTTTTGTTAAAGATTCAGAAGTCCAGTGAGTCAAAGAATGTATTAGTTAAGAATCTACAGGGTTACTAGTGTAGCAGGTTTTCGGTTTGTAATTGGTAAATCGAAATCCGGTTTAAGAGAAATCCCAAAAATATACTGGTTCAAACGGTATACATCCTTAATTTAGTAAGTAGCAAGTCACATCGTATGCATTTATTGATAAGTTTGATTTTGTGATTCTATTAAATATCACATGGTTTGTTGATTAAAATATAGAACGTTAATAACGCATGAAGTTATTAAAATAATTGTTTGTTTATATTATACTAACTTCTAGAGAGTGAAAGCGATAATATCATGCTTTTTGGTTAAAAGTTAGGTATTAAAGGGTTAAGAAATCAAAATCAGTATTTAATATTTTCTGAATGTTTATAATTTGCCGAGGGTTTCAATTTATGCCTATAGTGTCAAATCGATTTCATTATAAAATATATAATGAAATGTGGCGTACATGTGGAGTTACTTAGAACATTTTCAGCGCAGGTGTCTTACGTAAAAAAGGATCTTATGATTAATTTAATTGGTTTAATGTTGATACAGTGTAGAACCGGGTCTAAATCGAGATCCGCTGGTTAAGGTTTAGACCCTCATACGTGTCGGGCTGTGAGTGGTGAAAACCTGTGGGAAAAAAAATGAGAAGGGGGTGAGACAACCTTAACCCATTTGCGACTTTTTTCCTCGTTTCGTCTTCTCCTCTCTCCCGAAAGGCGATTCCTTGGCGACTCCATGGCGACTCCATGGCGATTTGCCGCGTATCACCATCTCGTTTCGTCTTCTTCTCGGAGGCCGCGTATCACCATCGGAGACCGCGTAACCACAGTCGAGAGCACACCACCATCGGAGATTCTCGAAGAAATCGGAAGGTCGGCTTTCGAAAAGTCGATGCATGGGCTTTAATTCCGTAGCAAAGGTATATTCAGATCATTCCCTAGTATTTAACTTGTTCAGTTCTTAGTTTAGGGTTTAGGGTTTGGATTTTCGGATTAAAAGTTTTCGATTTAGGGTTCCCGATTTAGGGCTTCTATGATTTAGGGATTTTTTCGATTGAGCATTTATTTGATTTGCATGTGATGATTTGATTGCAAAATTTTCTTAGCTTGATGTTTGATTTTTTAGATTCCCGACTCTTCATTTTCTGTAAACAAAAACATGGTTTTTCTTTGGAAGTTTCTAGGTTTTCTCGAGTTAATGGGTTCGTTGTTCTCAAGTTTTTTTGTCGACTGTCTTGGATATATTTAAATAGTTCTGGTTCTTTCCTTGTTTTTCAGAAGACTGTGAATACTCGAGAGGATGCTGCAGGAGATCGGTTGAAAGACTGGAAATACTCAAGCAATTGCTAGAGGTATGTTCTTTTGTTCTCTGTCTTGAGCACCATATAATTGTTTTCTTAAACCTTCATAATTGTAGAAACAATTGTAGAAAATATGTTATTTATAATTGTAGAAACAATTGATTTAATCGATATGTTACTTATAGTTGAAGATACTGATACGTGAAGGTAATCTTATTTTTTTAAGTCATGTTGTCTCGTACTGAGTACAAGATATATTCATTGACATGATATTGGTAATGGGATTAAGCTTATGAACTATGAAGTGGGTGCAGATTTATGCAGATACATTTGAATGGCTAGGCCTTCCAATCAACTTTTTCTAGTTATAAAAAGTTCTTAAATCAGTTCTGAATTGTAAAGAATATAAATCTCTTGTGCAGGCCTGATGATATCGCTTATGTCTATTCTAAATATGCTCTTTTTAGCATTCGTCTTATCCAACAAGCAATTCATTCTTGATGGTTAGTATGTTCTTGCATTCTTCTAAGCATAAATTTCAGAACTTGATAGAATTTTTACTTATGCATTTATGAATGTGAAAAAGAATGGTGTGGTTTATTGCTGTACACTAAAAGAGTCAGTACACTTTACTTATACTTTTTTATGCTATAATCTTCTATTAACCATTAATGGTAGTGGTTAATTAATGCAAGTGGTTGTAGATAGTGGTCATTAGTAGTTAATGCAAGTGATTTCTTTCTGTCTGTGTTGTTTATGTGTTGGTGTTAGGTTAGTGAATTGTCTTCAATGTGTAGTAGATAGTGATTAGGTTGTGTTTTAATGACTAGTATTAAGTACATTGAACTTACGAAATGGTATTCTTCAATTCTGTCTTCAATATTGTGTATTTATAAGTGGCCTTCTTCTTTAAGTATTTTGTCTTCGTCTTCTTCTTTTCTGTGTTTATAATGGATACACGTTATCCATTAAGCCAATCCTCTGGCTTTATGGATCTGTTGAGTATTCAACAAGCACACCAAAACCGTTCACCCAACATGTTTGATAGGGATTCACCAAATATTCATCTTGGTGAATCAGAGACGCACTTGTTTAGTAGTCAGTGGGATGAGACTACTATTGAAGCTACACCTGAGGCTGAGGATCGAAGGATGAGGAAGAAGTGGACTCCCACAGAAGATGTGGTCCTCATAAGTGCGTGGCTCAATACCAGCAAGGATCCGGTCATTGGTAATGAGCAAAAGGCAGAGGCGTTCTGGAAAAGGATTGCAGCCTATTATGGTGCAAGTCCTAAGCTTGTAGGTATGTCAATGAGGGAGCCTAGTCACTGCAAGCAAATGTGGAGGAAGATCAATGACATGATCTGCAAGTTCGTAGGGTGTTTTGAGGCTGCCTCAAAACAGAGAACAAGTGGACAGAGTGAGAATGATGTGATGAAGTTGGCTCATCACATCTTCTTCAATGATCACAAACATAAGTTTACTATGGAGCATGCTTGGAGAGAGCTCAAGAATGATCAGAAGTGGTGTCAAAGAGAAGGTACTGCAGTTGCTAAGCGTAGAAGGACTGAGGCAGGTTCAACACAATCTGCATCTTCTGCCACGGTTAGTCATGAAGAAGACCAAATCCGTCCGGCTGGAGTTAAAGCTTCAAAAGGTAAGTCCAAAAAGACAGTGAGCAAGGCATCCGAAGAAGGCAGAGCTCTCTTAGAGTTCCAAAGTATGTGAGAGATTAAACAAAAGGATTTGGAGATGAAAGAGAAGCTGTCCAACCACAAGTTGTTGGACAGTCTCCTTGCAAAAGTAGACCCTCTCTCCGAAATGGAAATGACACTCAAAAACAAACTCATTACTGACATGTTGAACTCGGCTTAGACTTGTAATGTTGTGTAATAGGTCTTTTGGTATGTAATGCTGTGTAATAGGTCTTTTGTTATGTAATTGATGTGTTATAAGTGCTTTGTATGAAATAGAATCAATCTTTGTTATGTTTTGCACTCTGTGAATCCTCTGTCAATGCTCTCTGTCTTGTGACTATTTGTCAATGCTCTGTCAATGCTCTGACTATTTGTTCTGTTTCTTCATTGCAGTGTCTACAAGTACATAAGAGACAAAGGCAGCTGGAACTCGTTGAAAGGCAACGGCAGTGTCTGTAAGTTTGTTTGCAAGTGTCTGTTTGTACTGTTGCAAGTGTCTGTAAGTTTGCAAGTGTCTGTTTATACTTTTGCAAGTGTCTTGTAAACTCATCACATTTTGTATACATTTTAATAAAAACCCCTATTTTGGGATTCATCATTGGAAGGGTTTAGTTAGAAAGGTTCTTAAAAACAGTTGCTTATATTAAAATAAGCTTAAGAACTCCTTAAAGGTGTCTAACTGATGGAGGTGTTCTTAGTGGATTATCTTTGCCACTTGAGTCTTCTCAATGGACACTCAACTAAAAAAAAACATCGATTTAAGTACTTTAAAATGGATTAAACAAAGCAAATCAATCTAATTATTTAAGCAGAATTTTGTCTTATTCCCTTAGAATATACCAATATAAAAACTGTATATATTTTACTACAATTATTAAACGAAACAGCTCATGCGTATCTACAATGATTCGGTCAAAAAGATAAGTAAAAATGTGTCTCTCCCTCATGATTTAATATTGGACCTACGCCATTACAAAGCCTATAACAGTAAAGTCAAAAAGATCAATTTCATTTGTTCTTTTTTTTCCTGCTTCCTTGAATTTAATAGCTAAGGTCGACATAGTTAAATTACATTTATCTCTTTATATTCACAGTAATAATTTTATTTCTGATACTCACTGTAAGTCTAAAAATTACTTTACAAGATTCACCCTTTAATTAGATATTGAATTTACATTCGATAAAAAAAAAGTTCCTGCAAACCGTGAATCTGCATGACAAAAAAACATTAAAATGGTCAAATCTTCAAATCAATAAGATACTAGCATTGAACAAAATAATGAATTCCTAAGGAAATTAATTCATTTTCTTTTTTAAAAAGTATATTTTTGTGCATATTATTGTCTAAAAACAAAAACACAAATATGGTAAACTTGATATTTTTCGAATCTAATAATATTAATAAAATCCAAGAAAATGATGTTCTTTAACAGAAATAATAGTAACAAGAAAATAGAAAACAAGTGTGTACCCACCAACTTAATTCCAAATTCGTGAAACATATTTAGAATTCACTGTCTTCTTGTGACGTCTCAAAAAAACAAAGCTTTGTTCTCTGTCTTTTTTTTTTCTTTCTTTTTCTCTCTTCTTCCTCGTTTGATTTTAACTCTTCATCTTTTCTAATTTACCAGTGTCTGCCACCTTGAGAGCTGCCGCCTTTTCGTGGAAAAAACCCACCTTTCTTAGGTTTTGGGATCTCATGAATGTCCATCACCTGAATAGTCCTTTGCTTTTTCGCTGAATTCAAAAACACACACGTTTAAAATGCAGTCAGAAACTATCCAATCAAGTCTGAAACTTAAACAGGAGACAGTTGGTAGAGTTTCAAAACCATTCTCAGCTTGTCTGTAGTTTTGTTGTAGCCTTTTCCGGGCTGTGTCGAAATCAACTTCTTTATGCTCTTTGTCCCTCTGCAATTCCCAAATCAAATTGATCATAACTGCCATGATAAGTCTTTAAACATTGATATGAGGATCTAATTTGGTAATGTACCTGAATGTTTTGTTGAGAAGGAGAAGGACGAGAAGGTTTAGCTGGAGAAGGTGATTCTCTCCTAGGAGGAGGAGTAGCAGCAACAGGTCTTGGTTTTCTCTCTGGCTCAGTAATCTTACTGTTCTTGCTTGGACCTGAATACCCATCTGTCCAATATGAGAAAAGAAATTAGCTTTATGGAATATAAATCATTCCAAACTAATTAATTGTTGTTCAATAACTTACTCTGAGGAACTGGTGAATACCCAAAATCAGGAACCTGCCACATAATAAGAAAAAAGATTTCAATTTGAGCTCAATAACTAAACAAGAAGCAAAGGGTTTATAAATATTTACCTGTTGGCGATTACCGTTATGGAGAGCTTTCTGCACTGGTGAGTCCTCATCGGCTACATTGGAAGAGATTGATTGTTCTGAGATCGATAAGCAAGATGCTTGTTCTGAGATTCAGAGTTGTTACTTTACCTATCAAACTTGGAGGTTCGAGATCACCAGGCTGGTTAAACTTGACCCATTCGTCTACTGTTTCTTTCCATTTTCTGCATAGACAAAAGTAAGATTAAATTAGAAATCTAGCGTATAGTTGAATTTTGAGCAGAAACGTTTCTGAATTTGATCGTAACTTGACAAGCTGTTTAGCTAATCTCCGAACATTGTTCGATGGATGCTTCCGAACCCGATTCACATGTCTCCCAATATCAGTTTCCTAAAGTTGTGATCAAAAACCTTAAATTATCAACAATTGAAAGATCAAGAGTGTTCGCTCTATCGAATTTGACTCATGTTACTACCTGAAGAGCTTGGAATGTTATGTCCATATCTTCCAGATTCTGAAGCAGCTCAACCAAAGAATCTTCAGACTGAAACCACAAGAAACAAGTCTGTCTTCAATCTGAAATCAAACACCTGAAATTGAAAATCAAGATTCAAGAGATAAAGACTGTAGAACCAGATCAGGATCTTCAAGCTTTTCCTTGATTTCCAGAATACTCTTTTGCTCATCGTCAAACAAACCAGCAAACGGATCGAAATCATCATCGTCTTCACCATTAACAGATTTCTCTCTTACTTCATCAGCTGCTGCTTCTTCTTCTTCCTCCTCCTCCGTTTCCTCGTGTATCATCCCGTTAACCCTAGCAACTGTTGCCTCAGCAACGCTTCCGCCGCCACCAAAATCGCAGTTTCTACACTTGTTAGCCATCGAAGTCGCGTAAAGACGCTCAACGATGTTATCTCTCCGCCGTTTCAGCTCTTGACCATAGTCAAGCGACGCAACAAGAATCGCAGTATCGATAAATGTCCAAACATCAACACCTGCGTTATCCATAATCGATCGGAAATCGTCCAAATCCATTTTTTCCGGCAACGGAATTATCACCCTTCTCCAAAAATTTGGTAACTTTACAGAATCAAAAACAGAGCGATTTGGTTTTACATCACCAGATCTAAAGGAGAAATCTTTTGATGAATTCGATTCATCGGAGAAAGAAACAAATAAAGATTAGATTCAAACGATAAAAGATAAAACAATCAGAAAACAAAAACACAAGAATCAGATTGATAAATCCAGATAAAAGGAAGACCCTTTTGATGACGCTTTACTGTAACTAGGAAGAGAGACGGGTAAAAAAAACAGAAACAGAGGTTTCACAAATAAGATAATGGCAAAAAAAGAGGAAGATGAAAGGGAAATATTCCAAATTTGATGCTTTAGAATTTGTTTTTGGGGGTTATTGCTTTCCCTTCATTCTTCTGTAAGTTTTGTTTTTGGTCCGTTAAATATTCTTCAGACAAAAGCAATTAGAAGCAAATGATTTTTAGGACAAAATAAATAGAAGAGATCTGCTTTATTGAGGATGCTCTTGCCCTGGACAGAGCAAAGCAAAGCAAAGCAAGTTGGTTTATTGTGGTTGGGGAGATGAACAGCTAGAGAAAGCTGAGTGTTTTTCAATAATGGCGTTTACTTTTTTTATTTTGTTTTTATTTAATTGGAGAGAACCAAACACATGTTTTAGACAGTTTGGTTAATGGGACTATAAATTAAAATATTTGGGCCTATAATTAGTGGACTCAGAGATTAAAATCAATATTTTCATTTGGGCTTTAAAGTATTTTCATCTTAAGATATTAAAACCCATCCAATAATTTGGCCCATTCATAATATTATTTATTACTGGTTACATCCGATAAAAAGCATAAAAATTACATTTTATAAAATTAAGCCCTAAGTTTTATTTTCTTCGTTTCGCATCCTTTTTGTTTATATCGACGACGTTGTTTCTACTCTCTAAACTCGGGAGGCTCAAATCTATCGCCGTGTTTTGTCGCCGATAGCTGACGGCCAACAACTTGTGTTAGTGTAATCGGTAAATCATCCTCCTTGGTCCTCTTCTCCGTCACCAAATTTTCGGTAAGCTCTTTTTGGGCTCAGGAGGTCTCCTTTCACAAATTTCAGGATTGCAATTGAAGACGGAAGCTTGGTTTGTTTAGAATGGTATACTACGACCCTTTTGGTTGTGCCGTGTTTAATCTACAGCATTGACTCTATGTCTCCATATTAACAGATTTGGACCCTTTTGATTGTGCCGTGTTTAATTTATCTTTAAAATTGCTTTGGTCCAATCTGTGTTCCCCAGGATGCATTTAGAGATGCTATACTGCAGCGAGGTCCAATTGAAAGCTTTGCACTTAAAACTGTTCAAGAGTTTATACAACCTCAGGTAACTGTTCAAGTGTTCACTGTTTAGTGTATCTGCTGTGTCATAATGTCCGTATAAAATTTTGCTGTGGCTCCAAGTCTTTTTATTAAGTTTTGAGATGGTTTTTAAATGCACATCGACTATATGGGTTTCAAAAAATGTAGCAAATGTTCCAATTGCTATTTGTAGATTGCTAGTTTATGTTACTTGTTCTTATATTGTTATTTGCTAATTCGACAGAAACAAACAAAATTGGCCCAAGATGAAAACCAAATGCTTGAAAATATGCTCCGGACAGTGCTGCAGGAGTTAGTGGTCTGTTGTCTTTTACACTAGTTATTATCGTTGTGTCCATATACTTGTTGATGTAGTCATTTGATTTTTACTCTGTGGAGTCCTCTTTGTGTTTCAGTCTTCGGCTGCTCAATCAGGAGAGCAAATTATGCAGTATGGTCGGTTAATTGATGATGATGATGTTGAAAATATACATGGCCAAATTCCTCATCTTCTAGGTTAGCAATATTTTTCAAAGCGTTCCATCTAGTTTCATTTTCATAGCTCGTTTATATAGGTGCAAGTGTGTGCCCATTCTTGTTGTCTAATATGTCTGTTGCTTATTATATTGTTCTTGATTGTTGCTGATTACTTTTATCCAACCTCTCACATCTTTTTGTTCTTTTTTCCATAGATGTTGTTCTTTTTCTTTGTGAGAAAGAGCACATAGAAGCTGGCATGATATTCCAGCTGTTGGAGGATTTGACAGAAATGTCTACTATGAAAAACTGTAAAGATGTGTTTGGTTATATTGAAAGCAAACAAGATATATTGGGCAAGGTATGTCTTAGACGAAATCAACATTTTCCTCTTTGTGTTAGTTGTATGAGTATCTCATATTTTGACTTGGATGTTGCATTTATTTGCAGCAAGAGCTTTTTGCACGCGGAAAACTTGTAATGTTGAGGACTTGCAACCAGCTTCTCCGGCGACTCTCAAAGGTTGATTATCTGCATCCTATTCCACTTCCCTTTTCAAACATATATTTTTATAACACATCTAATCTTTACTAATTCCTTTTACTGCTTTCACAATCTGGTTTACAGGCCAATGATGTGGTATTCTGTGGAAGAATTCTCATGTTCTTAGCTCACTTTTTTCCGTTATCAGAGCGCTCAGGTAAAAAGGGTTTGGCGTAAGTTAGTGCATATATGTACTTTGGTATGTGGAGTTTATACTTGTGTAAATGATACGTTCTTGACTTATTTTACAGCTGTGAATATAAAAGGCGTTTTCAACACATCTAATGAAACCAAATATGAAAAAGATCCTCCAAATGGCAAGTAAAACTTTTGTCAATGCCTTCTTGTCCTTATATCCATTAGACAATTCTAAAACGTCTTACCTGTTCTGTCTTTGTCATTGCTTCTCAGGTATTTCTGTAGATTTCAATTTCTATAAGACATTTTGGAGTTTACAGGTGCGTAATAGTTATAATAACTCTATAAGTAGCTTTGTTGCCCCTTTATCATAAGGGTTGTCTTATAGAATTACTGTCCCTGTATTTTTTTTCCTGGAATTGGCGTCTAAGTTTTCTGTATGTTAATTTATTGAGGTATTGTTTCTTTAATAGAAAAATTAATTTCTTTTCCAGGAGTATTTCTGTAATCCCGTTTCTCTTACTTCTGCATCTACCAAGTGGCAGAAATTTTCATCCAGTTTGACGGTATGTGATCTATGGTTTTTCGCGATGATGCATTACCTGGCTATTACTTATATATAGGTATATGCATATTCAAGTCATGCCGAGGTAATGGAAAATCTTCTTAAACCTTGCCTCCTGAACGTCGTGTGTAGGTTGTATTAAACACCTTTGACGCTCAACCACTAAGTGAAGAAGAGGGGGAGGCTAATAGTTTGGAGGAAGAGGCAGCAACTTTTAATATAAAGTACCTAACAAGTAGTAAATTAATGGGTTTAGAGGTAATGATAGTGTGGATGCTCAAGCGCCCATAGACACACACATATATACAACTATATCTCCTGGAATGTGTAACAAATTCTGAACTTGATAGTTTACACACATTTTTTCCACCTTTGGCCACAGTTAAAGGATTCAAGTTTCCGACGACATATTCTTCTCCAGTGCCTCATTCTGTTTGATTATCTGAGGGTAAATGTCTCTCAGGGATTGCATGTTACTGTCTCTCTGGTAGTCTGGTATTACTAATTCTGTTTCCTTTTAGGCACCAGGGAAGAACGATAAAGATCTGCCATCTGAAACCATGGTCAGTGTTTTTGCTTGGTCAGTGAGGAAATGTCCTTTTGCTTTGTTTTAAAGGTTGACAAATCTAGCTTATGGTTTCTCTTTTCGGCCTAGAAGGAAGAACTCAAATCATGTGAGGAGCGCGTAAAGAAACTGCTTGAGATCACTCCGCCGAAAGGGAAAGAATTCCTCCGAGCAGTAGAGCATATATTGGAGCGTGAAAAGAATTGGGTATATGTGCTGATTTTCTCTTTCCTGCTGCATGATAATGCTGACTTGAATCCGAGGGTGTTAATGATTGTCAACAATACAAACAATAATAGGTCTGGTGGAAACGTGATGGATGCCCACCATTTGAGAAGCAACCAATAGAGAAGAAATCTCCTAATACAGGGCAAAAGAAACGGTATGGGAAAAGTTTTATTGTCGTGTAATCACATCCCTGAGTGGTCTCAGCCGCTAAAAGTTCTAGAATACGTTAATGTTTGAGAAATTAAGAGACATTTTTTCCTTGGTGATCTTTAGTCGCTAGTCCCTTGAAGTGAAAATTAGTAAATGTACATTAAGAGTATTAAATCTATAAGCGTTGTCTTTTTCTTTTGTAGGAGGCAAAGATGGAGATTGGGCAATAAAGAACTCTCCCAACTTTGGAGATGGGCAGATCAAAATCCGGTATATTCTTGCATCCCTGTTCGTTTTTGTGCTGATGCCACACGCTATACCACTCTCTCTCGGATCAATCTTCATATTATGTCTCTACAATAATTGTATCTCTGATCGGATGACAGAATGCTTTGACTGATTCTCAACGCATCCGAACCCCTGCCATTGCAGACTACTGGAAACCATTAGCAGAAGATGTAAGCTAACATATTGTTTGTTTGTTCTATCTTTCACAAACAACATTGAAAAAATGGTTGATGCCTTATTAGTCCAACTGTGTTTAAAAAAAATCTCAGATGGATCCATCAGCTGGCATAGAAGATGAATACCATCATAAAAACAATAGAGTATGTTACTTTCCTATGACTATTTACTTTTAAGGTGCTTTATTGAATCACTCTCAACAGATTAGTTGTTACTGTTTGATAGGTTTACTGCTGGAAAGGTCTCCGGTTTACAGCTCGGCAAGACCTGGAAGGATTTTCTAAGGTAAAATGTACTTCGATTTTGATCTTTAAATGTCTTATGTGACTGGTTTTTCAAACTTGTTTCTTTGTATTCTATACAGTTTACTGATCTGGGAATTGAAGGAGTTGTCCCTGTTGAGCTATTGCCACCTGAGGTCCGGTCAAAATACCAAGCTAAACCGAACGAAAAGTCAAAACGAGCTAAGATAGAAGAAACCAAAGGTGGATCTCAGGAAGCAGAGGGATCCCAGATTGGTGTTTCTAATAGCGAAGCCGAAACTGAAGGAGGAAGAGGTGAAGCAGAGGCAATGGAGAGTGATGCAATTGCAGACACTCCTACGCCTGAGGAACAGCAAAGACTCGGGGGCTCTGATACAGACAATGGTCAAGAGGCCGGTCAAATCGAAGACGCAGAGACAGAAGAAACTGGTTTGATGGACACTGATCTTAATCATCCTCCTATGTCTCACGAGTAAGCTTTCAGTGGTGAAAAATCTTTGGATGTAAGATTAGAAATGTATTGATGTTTATCACATTATTGTGAAAGTATAATTCTCTATCTGTTTTCTACGTGTGTGATCTTAAAGCTAATACCATGTTTTCATTGAATATTTTCTCAGAAAAAGGGTTTACATTGGTTTGAAGATAGGGATCACTAAACTTTCCTTTTTCTCAAAAAGAAAAGATAAAAAAACAGGTTGTAATGTCCCACAATTTTCAAACTTGTCAGATTTTTTCCTTGAATTTGGGATTATTGTCGGAAGCTTCCGAAGAGATTTTGGTGACCATACGTCCACTAATTATCAGAAGACATAGTTTTAAAGTTACAAATCATACCATTAAGTGCATTTTGCTTAATTCTATCCTCTTAAGTTAAGACTAAACACATATTACCAGTCAATAAACATTAGATTCCATCGCAATAATTAAACACTTAAAAAGAAAGGCAAACACAAAAGAGACCTAAGTTAATAGCGTAGCTATCAACCAAAACTTTATGTTTCGTCATCAATTATCTATTATATTAATCTGGACACTTTTGTTCCATTTTCCCAAAAATAACATTTTCTTTTTGAAAATATGATATAAAATACCTTCGATTTTGTTCGTCTTAATTCAAATTCATTAAGAGTAATTTTATCCTTTCACACGTTTTGTTCGATTTATTAGTGGATAATTCGTAATCTAATCAGATTTTTTTGTATGATTAGGCAAAAATATCCCTATGTTAATCTGATATGACATAATTTACCCCTAGAATTTGTTCATACAAATTTGAATTCATTAATGATGATTATGTCTTTTTATACTTTTCACCCAACGAAACAATAGATATCCAACTTTTAATCGGATTTAACCAATTAATCAAATCATAACCCATTTAAATTTGGACTTAACACTTTTTTTAAAAATAACTTTATTCTATAGTTAAGATAACTTCGAATCATTAGTGATAGATTTGTTACATCTACCATTCTAATTGCTTAATTTTATATTACCAAAGAAAACCCAATTAACTTTCCAAAGCAACCACATTCTTTACTTTTATTTCCTATATTAAATGTGAATGATCTTTTTAAATCTCAAGTTCATAGTTATGAATGATAACTTCAAATTTTTTATATTTATCATAACTACAAAATCCTAATTATATATATATATATATATATATTCCATTGGTTTTTAACGCTAAAACCACATTTTCTTCATTGTTCTCTTCTCCTAAGCACAAATAAATCGGAAAAATTATTCAATGGTATTTACGATTCAATTGCCGAACTCAAACCATTCAAGACTCAATGGAGAGTTTGTGTCAAAGTCTCCCATGCATGGAAATCTTCCGCTGCCTACGTTGACAATAATATCGACATGATCCTAGCATATTGATATCTAAAAATCTTAATGTTTCCAAATTTAATTATATTTTATATATTTTACATGAATCTCTTATTCATGCTACAATAAGAAAGGAACAAGTTCAAAAATTCTCAGAAGGTAATTGGTTGGTCATAGATAATTTCAATCTAGCCAAATTAGAAGGGAAGTACAAAGCGACAAATCATCCATTCAAACTTAACATTAATGAATCAACTGTTATTGTCAAAGTTTGCTCAAAATTGGATGACATGTATTTCAGTCTCACTAATTTTGGTGACATTGTTCAAAATCGTTTGAATGCACACTATCCTATAGGTAATATTTAATAGTATAAATTAGTGCTTTCGTATATATTTATAGGTTTAATATTAAATATTTGCTTTACTAAACTATTTATTTGATTGTACATCCAACTAAATATTCAAATTTTTTGTTAATCTATAAAAACCTACTTTATGTTGTATATTATATCAATGAATAAATTTTATTGATTATTTGTATAACAAACCTGATTTTGAATCAGATTTCGACAAATGGTCCGAAAGATGTTTGATAGAAGTTTGAGAGAAGATTGAGAGTTTTCTGATATAAGTTTTCCTTGGCCGTTGGAGATGAGAAATATTCTCTCCACTCCAAAATATATGATGTTTTAGAGGGAAAATATTTTTCCAAATTATTTAATTTTCCCACATTTAATACAATATTTATCATATCTTTATCTATTTTGACTATTTTAATTCTGTAGATTGATTTTTTATTGGCTAAATAATTATTATCCAGAATTAAATTAATATTTTTAATTTAAAAAATTAAGAATTAGATAATTTTTAATCTACATACAAAAACCTATTGACATCATATATTTTGTAAGAGAAGGAATAATATATATCGATCATTATATTGATGTATGTAATAGTGCTCAATAAATGCAATCAAATATTTTGACAAGTTATGTCAAAGTTTAAAATATCTTATTTGGTATAATTATTATATTCTACCGTTTTCCAAGATGAAAAGATTTGAATTTGCCTTTATAAATTCAAATTATTATTTTTTGGATAAAAATTATAAAGTCACTAATTAATTTTTGAATAAAATAATTTTATTTGTATAACCAAAATTCATCAATGCATATATATTTGTGTTATCGAAAATCACTAATGCAATTTGAAATGTATATTAGAAAATTTAAATGACATACTTCATAACAATATTATAATTTATTAATCATTAAAGAGAAAATATTTGATATCTAATAAATAATTTGAAGGTATCATATGCTTATTATAAGTTTGTCATTTATATAAAAAAATTAATTTTTCACTGTAAATATTAAAAGTTTACGAGTTGATGATATCTAATTTCAAAATATGAATTTGTAAATTACCCTAATTACTTCTAATTGAAGCCGAATTTCAGCTAATGAATTTGAAAAATTCATAAGAAATTGTGATGCTATTTTTTCGAATATTCAAAATATTCACTTTATGAAAACTTTGAAAACTTTTCAAAATCAATATTTAAGATTTGTTATATGTTAATTGTATTTTGATTTGTTTATTGATACATGATTACTATAACTATATTTTTTCTTCTTCTTTTTCATACATGATTTTCGTTTTTATTCTTTGTGTAACCTTTAGAAAATGTAGAGAACTTTGTTAAATTTGTAAACATGAAGACGAGTAATGAAAAAATCATGATGTCTAACACATACAAGTGTTTCAGATGATTCATATATCTCTTATCTTGGAAATCCATCTCATCAACAAGAAGAAACATGTTTTACATCTATCTCGAATGAAATTGTTATGATTCAC
>JAKUCM010001514.1:0-47867 GCA_023374145.1 Lepidium sativum | reverse complement strand
ATGTAAGTCGTTTGAGTGTTATTTATAGTTTACATGATAGTTTGTTTTAAAAGTTTCTCTGTCTTCCTTAGAAATCAGGTGAATGCTTTCCCCAGACATCTGATCTAGAAAATCAGTCGAATACTTCAACCGGCGGGTCTTCCCTATTACACGACTTGGCCGCTGGTGTTAATCCAGTTGACCGAAGGAAAGGCAAAATCATTGCTTCAGGTACTGATTCGTCAGATATGCTGGTTGTTCACCAGCATTTGCATCAAAATGGAGAGGCAGCTACTGTGAGTAACCGTTCTGAAGACCATTCTGAAGGAATCATGATTAATGGCACTGTCAGAGGAACCGTAGGTGGTGGGGAAGCCTCTCAGTTGTCTTCATCGCCATCTACAATATCATTATCTCCTGTGAGGTACTGAACCTCTAATTAACACTGGCCTACTTGTGGCAGTTCTATTTTTATCTAATGGTTAAGCTACCTTTGCATCAAGGCGCAGTGTATTACCGTAATTCAGTATCTGATTTTTCTTTGTTAGACCGCTAGTGGTTAGAGATCATGACTCACACATCAACACGTCTTCTCATGAGTTGATGCCAGTAGGTGAAGTAAATCATTCCGGGACTGCATGGAAGCAGGTCTTAGTCACTCTTACTATCTTGCTTTCTTTACTAGTGAAATTGTGAAAATGTTTCCCTGACTATGGAATTTCTAGGAGCTCATTCACAAGGTCCAAGAACAAGAACAAGAGATTTTGCGGTTACGAAAATATCTTGCTGATTATTCCGTCAAGGTGAATTACTAGTTTAATCTCCAGGTTTTTATGCATACTTGGTTGATTTTATGCTACAATGTATGACTAACAATTTGGTTTGACTATTTTAGGAAGCGCAAATACGCAATGAAAAATATGTTTTGGAAAAGCGTATTGCACATATGCGTTTGGTTAGCTTTTCTTTTTTCATTTATTACAAAATCTGTATATTGTTATCTTATATCAAATTTTATTTACTTGTTCTGGTTACCACTTGGACGCTAATTTATCCTTCTTGTTGTGACAGGCATTTGATCAACAACAACATGACCTTGTTGATGCTGCATCAAAAGCTCTCTCTTACAGACAAGAGATCATTGAGGAAAATATACGCCTAACATATGCCTTACAGGTATTATCAACTTTTATCTTTGAGTATGCGACTACAATTTTCTGTTTTTTGGTACATGTATTGTTGGTCTTCGTTTCTACTTTTTGTGACCCTTTTTGGTTGGATTTCAGTTATTATCCTTGGTTTCCATCATTACTTACTGATCATGTTTAGTAGTTCAGTTGACAAAAAATGGGATCTATCCTTGACACCTCACTTTCATTGGATAAATCTAATTGGAAAATACCCCATTGGTTTTATCAGGCTGCAGAGCAAGAGAGATCTACGTTTGTATCGTACTTGTTGCCTCTTCTATCGGAATATTCACTGCATCCACAGCTCTCTGATTCACAGTCTATTGTTAGCAGTGTGAAGGTTAGAACAAAAATCTTAAGTTCGTTTCCTTTATTAGTTTATTTGTGAAAACTATATACTGTAGGATAGTAGTTTGGGTGGTTGCTCTGGATTTTGGTTGAAAATGTTTCAACTTTGTCACCCTTGAAATTCATAGAACTAAAAACAAAATACAAAAAAGTGACGAGTGGTCTCCTCAATAACAACTGAACACCATTGAGATAAAAGTGACTGATAGAACTCCCATTTAAGTTGGAGTCAAATTTTGATTATATATCTTTCCTGTCACACATGTGACTGATGTTTACATCATATTCAGGTTCTGTTTAGGCATCTGCAGGAGAAGCTCCATCTTACTGAGGTATGATTTGCGGACATAGGGTTTGCCAGACATCATATTTAAGCGTTTGTTTCATTTGTAATTACAGCTTAGCTGATGCTGGAGCTATTGCCTACTGATCTATAATAAGGTAAATTCATTCTGATCTTTTTTCTTGTCTGGAACTAGACAAAGCTAAAGGAGACTGAGTGCCAAATAGCACCTTGGCAGTCAGATGTAAACCAGTCAAATGCTTCGCCTTTGTCACCATATGAGCCTGTTGGCGTTGGTTTGAGATACTCAGTAAGCTCATATTCCTTAGTGTCTTTTCTATGTGCTCAAGTGACTTGAATTCAATAATCCGTCTTTCATTTCCATTAGACAGATATGGAACACCATCATCAAGATGGGCGTGGTGACTCAGCAGCTAGTAATTGCCATCTTGATGGTCCTGAGAGGTATTAATGTACTATATTCGTTGATGATTCTTGGATAGCAGAGATATTAGCGATTCTTAATAAATACTAAAAAAGGGATTCAACGATAATGCTGAAAGCAATGAATACTGTAATTTTTGGGCACCAGGCTGGGCGAAGCTAGATGCAGATACCATGCATTTCCAAACTATTAAGTTTTAAGTCGACTAGACAATTTATTAACTCTTTGCTACTCTCTGGACCAATAATTTGAATGCTATTGATTTGCAATGTTGAAATTAGTTAAAGGTGCGTCTCGTGTAACAGTAGGTCTCCAGCCTTCCAGATGACTGTCCAACCAACTCTCAAACAAGATGAATCTCATGGACCAAATAATCATGTTCAGTTTCGTGAGCCTCTCAGCAATACATTTATGGACAATGCATATGCAGAAGTACAAGCAGATACAAATAAGACTTTGAAAAATTCGGCTTATACAGCTGTTGATAATCCAAGCCCCCCAAATTATCCAATTTTGGCCCCAGTTCTTGAAGAACCATCTTCATCATTTTCCGAGGGTAATAGTTAATGACAATAATAGTGGCATAATAACAGTTCCATCACTGTCTTTCAGTTTGTTTTAAATATTGTGGATCACTCTTTCCAGCTGCAGAGGATGATCCGTTGCTCTCTCTCGCAGACCTACAGATATCAGGGGAACCTTTTCCTGGACGGGAGCTTCAGGTTTCTGGTCACTCTACAAATGGAACGACAAAATGTAATTTTGAGGTGCATGCGAAATAGAAAGCTTTTATTTTACTCAGTTTACATCAAATTGCATTTTTTTAGTATATCTTCTTCCTTTCTTGAAATATCAGTGGGTACGGCATCTGGAAGATGGATCAGTAAACTACATTGATGGTACACAGTTTCTCTCTACTACCTTTGCTTATTCTCAAAGATTATATATCTTCCGTTCATGTTTACAAAAAAATGTGACGATAAAGTTTGCACAATATATATATATATATATATATATATATATATCTTCAAAAGAATTAACTCTTGACAATATCCAAATGCAGGAGCAAAGAGGCCAAATTATCTTGTCACTGCTGATGATGTCGGTTTATACCTTGCGATTGAAGTTCACCCCTTGGATGACAACAACCGCAAGGTTTTTACTTAATCTTTGCATAATGAACAAATAAAAAGGGATCCATTCACGTTTTCCGTGGAGAACATTTCAATGTGTTTGGGGACTTTAATATTATGGTAGATATGGTTACCAATTTGTTACCTGTGTGGCTTTTTAATTCGTCTGCTTTTCTTTCTGGTTCCAGGGGGAGCTTGTGAGGGTATTCGCCAATGAGAATTGCAAGATCACGTGTCGTAAGTGTTTAATTTTACTCAGAAACTTTTGGTCACTCATGTACTTAAGAAAACCAATCCGTGGCTTGTGTGTGCAATACCTGTCGCACCTTTTTAGCTTACTCTTTATGGATAGAGCACTACTGAGGAATCTGTTTTTATGTTTTTACCCATAATGTTAAGTAAATCGAAAGTACATGACCTATCAATTGATAATTCAGGATTGGTTTCTTCTGGCTTGCGGGTTGGTCTGATAATTAAACTTTAGCTCCTTTAGATCTAAGTGTTCCTGGAAAACCATAAGAAAATTTCGTTAAAAGCGTGTTTTGAAGTTATAATTCTTAAGTACTGCTGCAGAGATTGCCAGTGCGAATGTTCTGGAGTTATCTCTTGATTGCGTACTTCTCCTATTTTCAGATCCAGAGATGCAGAGCCATATAGAGAAGAGTCTTTATAATAGTCATGCTTTATTCAAAGTTTTCTATGCGGTATGACAGTTCTCTTGTTTTATCTCTTACGAATCTTTATATGTGTTCATTAATTTTTCTTAGTATGTTTTTCATATACTTCCTCTATGTTACTTTCTCACTTGTGCATGTACATTATTGCTTTTTTGACTATGTGATCTCTCTCTTTGAAACAGATTGGTTATATGGATATACGGGAAGCAGCTACATTATCCATTAAGAAAGAAGGCTACAGTATCAAACCTAACAATGATCCCGTAATTACAGACAAGTTCTCCTCTTCTACTGCTGTAAGATCCCTGCCTTATGTTTCCCTCTTTCTTATGATCATGGCTGAATCGTATGTTAAAATACACACCAAATAATGAACTAATATTATGATCTTTCTGATTCTTCTGTTAGATTATGATTCCCTTTGATCAGCCTGCGGATTTTGTAATTGTTGGTACCGATGGCGTGGAACATCTCTGTCGAGTGGACAATGATGCAACAGATCTTAGCTGGTTAGTAAAATTCTGGCTTTCTTTGGATGAAGTAAAGTAGATCAAAACTCCTACATCGTGTCAATACATGAATTTTCTATGAAAACGATGTAAATGGATGAAGGTGGAAGGAGACCCCTTTTTGGTTTTAAGGAGACCTGTTTTCTTTCTCTAATTTCTGGTTTGTGTTTGTACTTGGCAGCTCAAGAGATACAATCGTGCTCACCCTTAGATTATTTCTTAAGAAGGTAATGATACAGACAGAGGATAATCTGTCTTCGTCGATAGCATCATTGCTTTGTTTCTTTCTAACAAAGTATCACAGGGGGAACTAAGCTTACAAAGATTGGCTTTTTGAGATGCATTGGTTGATTATTTGGTTTGATATATTCCTTGCAGGCTCTGCAGAGAAAGAAGGGGAAGAAAAAAGGATTTTTGTTTAACAAATGAAGTTTTTGGTAAATAATATTCTTGGCATCCTTTTTTTTCTGGCCGATCTGGCTTTACAATGTTAGAGATAGTCTTTGGACAATTGAGAGTTATTATGCAAGTGCTGTAGCTGATTAAAAATACCTATTCAATCCATTTCAGTATAGGAAAAAAAAATGAGCAAAAAAAGTATCAACAACCCTTTGTCCTTTTTAGATTTCAGACTGATACTGTGGCAAATCCATTCATCTTAGGAAAACCAATCTTTTCAACATTGTGGAGCCTATTGAATTCCATTTCATGACAAATGTCTGTTTCTGAAACTTTTTACTTAAATTCCAACTGCAACCATTTGCGAGAAAAGCCAACCTACTACTCAAGTAATTGCCAAAATGCACACCTACAGCTTCACCTATATAGCTTGGTCAACGATGCAACATAAAGTATCTACTTAGTTAACTAGTTACCATTCGTCCCACTTGTTCATAAAGTCATCCCACATAGTTAAAGCAATGGAGCCTCGTAGAGAATCTGCAACAGGCTCCATAGGAGTCGTATCAAAGTGCAACAAGTCTAGTTCTTCCCTTTGTTCACATGGTTCCTCTACAAGAGCATCATCTGCAGCGAAGAGCCAGTCGTGAATCCCTTCTTCCCTTTTGATAAAGTTATGCAGAGTACAAGTAGCTATCACCAGATCCCTCTGAACATCAAATGGATACTGAGGCGCGGATTTCAGGAGTTGAAACCGAGTTTTCAGAATGCTGAATGATCTTACGATAGCCTCGCTTAGACACATGTGCCGGTGATTGAAAAGATCACGTGCGTTCTGTGGCATTTGGCTAGCGCCACGGAATTTGTGAAGACCATACCTTGTTCCTGGGTATGGAGCAATGAATCCTTCTGAGTTTGCGTAGTCTCTATCGACAAGATAGTATTTTCCTGGAAACAATGAAGCCATTTAGAGACTTGTAGACCAGTTTCATTTAGACACTTTATAAGTAAATAAAACCTTTAGGGGCTTGCGGAAAATTCTGGTTTGGATCATCTAGTGCTGCTCTTAACATGCGTGAATCCTCAACAGAGCCTTCCCATCCCGGGTAGACAAATATAAACTGCGAATCAAAAGTGCAAGCTGCAAGCACATTCTGAGTAAGTTTGCCTTTCTTGTTATTGAACCGGCTCTGGTCTTTTGGTGGAACGTGAGCTGGAACCTGCATTCCATCTATAACTCCTATACAATCCTGAAACAAAGCAAAACAAAGAATCTTGCATCACAATGCTAAAACTCAGAGAACCTAATGATGAATAATTCCTTTAGTTACCTTGAAATATGGATAAAGCCTCTTGTTATTGACTATCTCTGGAGGTGTTTCCAGAGGTGGTGGATGAAGATAATCACGTGACAATGACTTAACTGCCTTTAGTACATTTTTGAAATGCCGGCAAATGGTTTCAATAGAACGCTGGAACCTCTCTTGTATCACTCTAACTCTCTGATTATTACCAACGATGCATAGAAATATAGCAACCTGCTCTTCTATTAAAACACTAGCAGTATCTCCCAGCAAGCCTTTCTCTCGAAGTATTTCAGATAGCTTAAGAAACACACGTTTATCCATCCGAAGCAAGTTCCTGCAATCTTCCACAGGCCCTTGTAGCAAGTCTTTCAGATATGTACATATTGTAGGAGGAAAATTACTCTGAGGTTGATTTACTAGACTTTTGTAGTACATGTATCCAGCAGCTGCAGCGACTAATTCCATCTCATCCAATTCTATGTCAAAATCATCGCTATTATTCGACGAATCTGAAAGTGTATCCAAAGATAACAGAGTAATTCCATATGATCAAAAAGAGTTTGTACCAGTGAGTGACAATCTTCACAAATAAGTAAAGGAAGCAACTCTCCAAACCAATGATATCATTTCACCAAGTACATAAACAAAAGGTCAAAACTTTAGGAACTATCAACATACAAATGACGAAAAACTAGCAAACTAAGCAGCTCTACACTTGCCCTGTAGCCACTTTAATCGTTTCTCAGATTTCAAAGAAATGAAAATTTCCCGAGAAGTAGGGTTCTCAAACAAATCCAAGGCAAAAAAGTACATATGTTGATCAACACCTTGTAAGTCGTCCAATGTTTTGATACATTTGCTGATAGAGAATGTGTCCTTGTTCTTTGTCAAAGCAGCTGCTCTCATCTTAGAAGCTGCTGCGATTTCCAACATTGCTTCAACAATTGCATCACCCTTGCGACTTCTCTTGCGGATTGGTCTAGAACCAGAAGGTGTAGTCTTGTTGTTGTGTCCATCAACGACGTTAACTTCGTCTCCAGAGCCGGAAGAGCGTTCATCCTCATCACCAGACATTCTTCAAGTGTGTAATTTCAGGATCAAGTTAACCGGAAAAGCTTTAAGCAAGAGAAATTCAAACAATGAGCGAACCTCTAAGCTTAGCACATGGCCTCGAATCAAAAATTAGGGTTTGTTTGTTTACTCGATTCCATAAAATAAATTGTAATATGACAACCAAATTGAAGTTATAATCTAAAAGACGAGAGTAATTAGGGTTTGATTCCGACAGATATGAGATGAATTCACAAGAAGCTTACATCTAGAAACGCAAACAAGTTGACGAACAGACAGAGGTTAACCAAAGCCTCCACATCAGTTAAATTTTCTCGTCCTTTTCCATGACCACAAAAGCAAGTTTTATTCTATTTGTTTGCAGAATCAGGTTAACTGGGTCTTGCATAAATACTCAAAATCAAAATCGAACTGAAATAATAAGTATCGGACCCGAAATAAAATATTTAATGAATCCTCTATACTTATACCATGGAAGTTTGATTTTGTCTTTTTTTTTTTTTTAAATATGGGTTCCTTAAAAAAAAATCTAAATCAAACTTCTAAATTTTTTTTTTTCAATTTTTTTAAAAATATTTAATTTAAAATTAACAAAATATTCAATTGGCCCAATCAACACAAAATTTAGCATTTTTGAATTAATCAATAAAAAAATAATAATTTTTTTTTTGACAACAGCATAATAAGAAAAACATCAAAAAAACGATGGATCACCGATCATAAAGGAATTCTTTGGCCCATCTAGCCAAAGCATCCACTTTGTGATTGATCAACATCGGTATGACTGACAATGAGAAGACCAAGAAGGAAGAGCAAACTCGCGCAAACACCTCCTGGTATTGGCTAAAAGCAGGCCAGTCGTCAGGATTATCAAAGATCTACAGCACCGTCTCACAATTTGTCGAAACCTCAACTTCAGAGACTTGGAGAGCCACCAAGGATTTCATCGCCCATATCACCGCTTCCACCTCCGCATGTGTGGCTGAACGACTCCTTGACACGCCCTTAGCTCCCATCCGTTCTCCACACACTGAATCTCAGAAGCAATACCAACCTAAACCAGAATGACGGTCAGTATCCTTCCAGGACGCATCCACATAGCACTTAAAACCTGTGAACTGCATATTAGCTGTGGTAGGGAAAACAAGCATTGATTTTCTGACACGATGCCAAATGGAGTAAGTTCCACGAAAAGTGGCCCCCCTAAATTTGCCACTGACCACTCTGCATGGTCAGACACAACAAAACTCAACACCCTTAGAGGGTCCACAGCTATACCAGCGAAACAGAAGGCATTCCTCGCTTTCCAGATGTGCCATAAAATCCAAGGAAAAACTTGTCATTCGTTCTTAACCTTCATCTGAAAAAGATAATCCAAGTTAAACCAAATAGACGCACCAAGAAAGATACTTGGTGCCGATGGAATACATGATAACGCCCAGACCTGGAGAGCCAGTGGACAGAGAAACAAAACATGGTTAACAAACTCTTGTTCCTCATCACACCAGACACACCTCCGCTCACAATTAATCCCTCTCTGGGCAATATTTTTACTAACAACAATGCAACCAGACAAAGTTTGCCAGATGAAATGTTTAATTTTATTTGGGCAGTTCAACTTCCAGATAGTACTATACAGGGCCTCAAAACCTGGGCCCCACTGACAAAGTTCGTTATCAGACAATTGTTCAGCTAAGCGGTATCCTGATTTAACCAAATATCGTCATGTTGAGGTGTAATGCCAGCCCTACTAGTCTGGACGCGCCCGAATTGGGACTGGAATTCCAAGTATGAAACAAACATCCTGAGGATGAAAGTATTGACGGACTAAAACCTCCTTCCATTTGCCTGTAGGTTTATCAATAAAATGATCAATCGTCATATCAGGGAACAAATTCATATCTGACCATATCGTCGGTCTAGGAATCGTGTCTGATACCCACAGATCATACCAAGCTTTAATTGTTCTCCCATCTCCAATTCGCCGAATACAGCCTCTGGCAACGAGATATCTTCCCCGAGCACAAAACTGCGCCCACCCATATGATGATAATATATTCAGAGGTTCCTCTAACAAACATTGATCCTTATAGTATCGACTATTTAGTACCTTTTGCCAACAGAGAGTCTAGGAAATCTAAGAGCCTCCAAAGTTTTTTTTGCTAACATAGCCGAATTAAAATTTTCCAAGTTCCTAAAACTCAGACCACCCTCCATTTTTGGTTTACATAACGCCCTCCCATCGACGCCAATGGTATTCCTCTAGTATCTCCCCGTACCAGACCACCAAAAATCTGCTATTGCCGAAATTAAGGCCTACACAATACCTCTGGGTAGCCTATAACAAAACATCACAAAAGTTGGTAAAGCTGTTAAAGCAGATTTAATTCAATACTTCCTTTCCAGCTTTCGAGAGGAATCTAGTCGACCCAGTTACAAATGCCGCGCTTGTAACTTATCCCGCACAAAAGCAAAAACTTTAGTTTTTGCACCCCTTTAGACTTTCTGGGATACCCTAAGTACGTACCCATACCACTTAGATTGGTTATCCCCTAGAACCTGTTGAATCGGGAATTTTTTTCGATTTCGAGACTACATGTCCAAATTGGATAGCGGACTTCGCAAAAATTATCTGTTGGCCCGAAATCAATTCATATTCCTTTAAAATCGATAATATTTATCTGGCTTTTGCTAGAGTTGCCTGACAGAAAAATAGACTTCTCATCTGCAAACAGAAGATGCGAAATAGCAGGGCTTGTCCTTGCTATGGATAACCCGGTAATCAACTTCTCCTTCTCAACCATCTTTAATCTACAGATCAACCATTCCGTACATAAAATAAATATATAAGGTGACAATGGATCCCCTTGTCGGAGCCCCCTTCTAGGTATAATATTGCCCCCGAGTTCCCCATTAATAAGCACATAATATTCCACTGTTGTTAGACAGAACATCATATAGTCCACCCATTTGGCAAAAAAACCCATTTGACAGAGCATAACCCTTTCAAAATTCCACTTAATCCTATCATAAGCCTTGCTCATATCAATTTTGATAGCTATATATATACCTTTAACTGACCCATTGTTACGCAAAGCGTGAAACATTTCTTGTGCAATCAAAATATTGTCAAATATCAACCTTCCAGGTATGAATGCTAACTGTGTTTCCGAAACTAGCTTTGGCAAAAATCTCTTCAAACGTAAACACATAACTTTAGAGATCGACTTGTGTCCTACATTACATAAACTTATTGGCCTAAATTCCATAATTTTTTGTTGGACGGACTATTTTTGGAATAAGACAGATATTTGTCTTATACAAACTCCTTTCAAAGAAGCCGTGAATCAAAAAATTATTAACCAATAGCAATAAATCTGCCATAACCACCTCCCAGGAATATTGGAAAACAGATTAGTCATACCGTCTGGAGCCAGTGTTTTTCCCGGGTCCTACATAAATAATGCGGTTTTACTTCTTCCTCACAACCATTGATTATCTGAATCAGACACCCGTGATTCAATAATATCACAATTTATTTGTGTGCATCCAGCACTGGTAAATAAATCTCTATAGTATTGTGACACTTCCCCAAATAAATCCTCCTTTTTAGTCACCCATGCACCCTGGGTAGTTAGGAGCCCAACAATTTTATTTCTTGCTCTTCGTTGTTGTGTCTGAGCATGGAAAACTCTAGTATTCTCATCGCCCTCCTTAAGCCATTTAATTCTACCTTTTTCTTTCCAAAAAGCCTCTTCCTCCACATAAGCTTTTTTTTTAATTCATTGTAGCCTCCAGTATTCCCCTCGGGTCATCAATAGGAGAATTTTTGCAATCTTCCAAAATATGCTTTAATTCTTCTAAATTCTAGCGCCCTGAAGAGGCATTCTTGCTCCTCCAATGTGAGATTTCACGGCGACAACATACTATTTTCTTAGCAAAAGACAGGCGGCTACTAGATGAAAATCCTTACCAACTCTTTTCCACTATCTCTCTAAACCCATCCTTATTAATCCACCTCTTATCAAAAACAAATTGCTTTTGAGGCTTAGAAATCTGATCCTTGAAACGACCAATAATTGGCCTATGATCCGACCCAATCATCTCCAAATATTCCACCTCAGATAATGGGAAGACATCATGCCAATCCCTTGTACCAAAAGCTTTATCCAATATACAACGCACAACACCATTCTGTCGAACACCTCTTCAGGACCAACAATTACCAATTTTCGGAAACTCCATCAAACCACAATCCCGAATCATGTGGTTAAAAGCCCTAAAAGATATAGCATTTCTCAAAACTCCTCCTTGTTTTTCATGATTCCCAGTCAACTCGTTAAAATCCCCTATGATTAACCATGGCTCTTGTCTACGAATCCCCATCCGAGTTAATATTTCCCATACATAATCTCGATGTCTTTGTACTGGCTCACCGTAAAAGAAAGTTAAATAAGTTGTATGACCTTCAATTTCCATGGAAATGTCAATCATATTTTTATTCTTATAATTAATATCAACATCATAATGGTCTGAATAGAATAATGCTAAACCACCACTATTACCAATTGGTTCAACCGTGTCAAGAATTTATAACCTAAGTGCAACTGTATTTTTTCCATAAACATATATGAATTTTTTGTTTCCGATAAAAATAAAAACTCAGGTTTATACTTTATCCAAATATCTCTAAGATATCTAATAGTAACCTTATTGCCAATTTTCTGACAATTCCAACAAAGTATATGTAAAATCATATGCAATTGAACAAAAGTGGAACTTGATTAAGTTCATTACTCTTCCTCCCATAAACTTCATATTTATTATGCCGAAAATAATAGTCCAGATTGACTAATAAACACATCTCATCGGTCACATACCCCAATGAAATAACCTTCTCCTCTTTTGTGATTTTCAATATCAGCCCATCATATAAAAAGGCCTGAGGCGTCCAAAAAGGCCCACGACTTAGAAGAAGCTTAAATGTGAAAACAATGCAACTTTGATTTGTTGAATTTGTTATACTGCTGGTGGGTCCTACACTTATCCAATTGGGTTGTGGCCTCATTTTATCCCACGTTAAAACCACAAACTCACATTGCCAAGAGACAATGGCAACGAGGCCCAAATAAGAACTCGTACTCGCATATTATTATATTAAATTGAAACAAAAACAAATATCCAAGTTGTCCAAAAAGACTTATTAGCCACCTAATACTAAACTTGTAGGCTAAACAAAAGATCAAACTAAAAATCATAAAATTTAGAGATTTTTGAAATCCGTTTCAGACTTCTTAGGATTCACCTCTTTTGGTTTATTCAGTCTTGGTGTCTTCCTTGGAGACATCGTTCCCAGAAGGGCCATTTTCTTTGTACTCACTCCACGTAGCGGCGTTGTTCCCTTAGAGAGAAACTTTCCCACCCCCGCCAAAAGTCTAAGAGTTTGGGTTGTCCTCCCGTTATGCATTTTCTCAATAAAAGCATTGTGAATTTGTGCCTCTTCGGCCTTTGTTAACTCTTGCTGATCAATCAATGTCTCCTCAGCTACCAAAACACCCAAACCAGAATCCTCTTGTAGCTCCAACTCAACATTTTCCAGAGCTGCCTCTATATTTTCTCCACTAACCCATTGCATATCATCCAACTCATTTACTGGTCCAGTCTATAACTGCACCGGCTTCACCATAGATACAGTCCCCTCAGCAACATCCAGATCCGTGATAAGACATGTGGTAACCGACCCAATTGGATCAACTAACACATCAACATCCTCCAATACATTCTGAAACAAGGGTCGTCAGACCTTCTTCCAAAAACTGCACTCCTAATATCCTTCTTTTCAGATTTCAAATTAATAATTCTAATCAGTCAGATTTGAAATTAAATATTTAATCAACGATTTTTTGTAAAAACAAATGTTTAATGGATAGTTTCCTGTATAAAAAGATTTCTACCCTAAGCATCTATTTATATGGATATAAAAAGATTTCTACCCTTAGCATCTGGATGCTGACCGAGTACGCATGACTAAAATTATTACACTCTTAGTTTCGTTCTTGTCTTTCAAACATTTTCCTAATTTCCAACGCACACTGGAGATTAATAATTTTATATTTATGCTATAAACTATTTTCCAACTACAGATTTGTCGAGTATAGTTGAATTTTCGGTATGTATTTGAGAAACAATACTAAATTTTAATACTCAAACATTTTACTTTAAAACAATTTTACAAGGAATGAAACCACAAGACAAGCCAAATAAACTGTAATCTCTAACCATAATAAAAAATATTAAAGAGTTCTGAGTAAAACAAACGAGGTAAAGCATGAAAGCTTATTATTAGTTGGGCGAGAGAAAATGAACACGAGCAAGAGTGTACTCTTTTCCAGCAATCCAAACTCCAGTTTGTGACCACTGTACATCTTCCCAATCTAGATTCTCCTCCAACACCTACTCAAATTCAAATATTCATTTAACATCATCAACTGTATTATAATCAAATCTAAGTAATTTACCAAACAACAGATAGATTTGAATGAATGTTACCTCAATATGATCTGCTGGGAGTGGAAACCCAATAGACCGCATAAGCTTCTGTGGAAGTGGTTTCTTACAGCGTGACCAACGGAAAACATCGACTAAACTGTTGTCTGAATCTGTTTTGTCGCCATTTGTCAAATGGTTCTGTGACTTCTTGTTAGTATCTGTATCCATAGCTTCATGCGATGATTGTTGTTGTGAGGCTTGGATTGCTTTCATGGTCTTCTCTCCTGAGAAACACAGCTCGTACCTTTTTTGCATACAAAGGTTCGATTCAGCGTCTTAAGTCATTAATGTCCGGTTTAAAACATGCGTTTATTTGATTTGTGGATACCTGCATGAATGTGTTTCTAAGTACAAAACTTCTCCTTTCTTCAAACGAGCAGAGGTGAAAAGAGGCTTTTTTAGACCCTTATCCGCAACGATGCTTATGCTATATTTGATCCTGCAAAACAGTAAATTGATACATAAGTGAAACTGAACTTGCGTCTGATATCTTTTAGGTGATAAAGATTCATAACAAATTTAGGAAACTCTGAACATTTATTTGAAGCATTGGGAGATTATTTTCAGAGAGTTACCAAGGTTCATTGCAGAGGTTGTATTGGATTGTTACTTCTCGTACAAACCTTTGTTGCCGCAGAGCATTCTACAGAATAGTAAACAAGTCAACAGTGCTCGAAAGATAAGAAATTTGAGACAACTATGCTTATACTCCAAGAGTTGTTAGAAGATTGCACTAAATGCATGCAGTTAACAAAACAGCAATCTGTCTGAAGAAATTCTAAAGTCAAATGAAGTGAAGAATGTGTACACTAAAAGAGCAGAGAATTCCGAACTGAAAGAAATATACCGAAGCTGCAGCTCTGGTGGTCATGGATCTCTCAACAGCCATCGGTGCAAGTGTTGGCTCCACAGTTGAGGAGTGTGTAAGAGAGGGTTCCAGTTCAATAGTTCCACCTCCTTTCTGGAATCATAACATCAGAGCATTTATAAAAGATTAGAACACGAATACACTTTCTATACTGAATATTACGCACATGGCGGGAGAAGATTTTTTTTTAATAAGGACAATTAATACAGATGTTAAATCACCTTCAGTATATAGCACCGCTCAACCCTGTAACTGCATCCAATTCCAGCTCCCCATGCTCGAGAACGGACATTGTTCCTTAACTTGGAGGTGTAGTCTAGCATTAATATCAGTTCAGTTGGAAGTTTGATAAAGATTTTTTCTTGATATAAAACGGAGAGGAACTCAATAAAGTATAAAGTTTTGCCCAAAAACATAGAACAGTAATTCAAGAAGATAGAGGTGAGCTAACTTACAATCCTGTGATGGTAAGACTCTAATAGTAGCGCGCAATTCTTGCATTGTAGGTGGAGGAGGAGAAGCTGTGGGACGACAGTAACCTGTATGCATGAGAACTAGGGGACAGATAGCCCAGAATCATCGTAATGTTAGGACCAAACAAAGACATGAATTGCACAGATCTGTTAAAACACTAACCAGCAACAAGATCGGAATCATCTGTATATATATCTGTTCCCCATAGCTGGCCACCTCTTACCTGCACATACACATACCAAAATTCTCAGCAGGCAACAGGCGAGCGATGCTCTAAAGAGTTATTCTGCCAAAATTATTAGACAAATTAAATTCATAAAGCTTAAACAGGGATAAAAATAAACTATATGAGAAACTACAACACTCCACGTCATCTTGAAGAAAACAATTGAAATGATTATGAGAATAAATCCGTTGTACACTCGTCTTACTTGGCGATTGGTAGCAGTTACATGCTCAGCTGAAATCCTAACTTCAAGAGTGGGGCCATTATTAGCGAAACTACCACTTTTGTCAGGCTGAGATGATTCATATTCCCTCCACAACTTAATCAGTTCTTGCATACATTCACCAACTTTATAAACAACAACGGGCACCTCTGATTTGCCTGTATCATCATTACAATAAAATATAACAACCTGACACTCTGACCAAAATATGAACTGTAAACAGATTATCTTGTAGAAGTTCAAAGCAACAGACAATTGATAAAATTTTTAATTAATCTAAAACAGAGGCGGATTAATCTACAACAGAGGGGGATATATGTAACTTTTGGCAGCCCATATCTGAAGTAGCATTAAGGATCAATCGACTTTATCAAATCTTTTTAGATCTTAAGGTTCTTTCTAATTTGACTGGTTATCATGTACATGTGCGTTCCTCCTAGATGACCATTTCAATGATATGTAAAAGAAAGAATGTCAATTTAACCGGGTTATTCTACTATTGTTCTCTGAGTGGTGCAAGTCGATCCTTTCTTGAGGATATAAAAATGACCGATTACCTTGTACTCTGCAAAATAAACAATGAAACGGATGATACGTTAAAACTCAGGTTAGATATTAAATAAAAAGTCTTGAGCTAAGCTAATTACTAACTTATGTATTAAAAGACAAAAGTAATCTTAACACAGACAGAAAAGGAGGGTGATGAAAAAAATCCAGAGAAACATAACCTTGGGTTTTAAGAGTAAGATCCACTACAAAATATAAAATGGGTGCTTGATTTTCTTTACAGGATTTTTATCTCTTAGGAGGGAAAATATAATGGTGATAAGATATTATATAGGTTCCAATTTTAATCAAGGGGCTATGTCTCCTAAATGGTAAAAATAGAAAGGATTCTGCTAACCAGTGAGAAACATATAGTTCGACAAAGTATTGGTAGGATTAAATGAGTAAGAAAGACAGACGCACCCTTCGTTGTCCTGACTCCGTGAGCGGACACGGTCGCGGTTTGTGCTTTGGGGGCTGCCTCTTGGTCTCAGCATTCTCTTTCGCTGCTGAACTCCATAATTGAAGGCATCCTTTTCCCTTTCTGTAGCTCCTTCACCATCCATACACCCATCTTCAGATTCTTTTTCACCAACTCTGCTGCGCTTTTCAGCTCTTTCTGCCTCGGAATCACCATCCCTTTCTCGCCTTTTTTCCTTTGATTCTCTTTCGTCTTTTTCCCAATTATCTGCTTCGTTCTGCTTCTTCTGCTCTGGTGCAACATATTCCTGCTCTGAGGATTTGGCAGCTACTTCTCCCACCTCTCTTTCGTTCTGCGAGACCTCTTTCTCAGCACCAGTCCTTGGCTCTCTTTTGATATAATCTTTATCCTTTTCTTTATTCCTTTCTCGATCTTTCTGCTCCATCCTCTCCCGTTCCCACCTATCGGCTTCTCTTTCTTCTCTTCCAGTCTCTTTGGGTTCACTCACGACACTACCAACAACCACGGCTCCTCTACGGTCAGTTCTGTCCTTGTCTCGGTCCCCCCAATCTCGATGCTTTATCTCTTTTCTTTTTTTATCTTTGTCCTTAAATCTATCTTCACTTTTTGGGTCAACCTTGTTTTCTCCAACGGTCTCACGACCTTCCAAATGTGGCCCCTCCACAGGCGCTGAAAAATCTTTTACCCCTGCCTCGATTATGCCTTGCGGATTACCACGGGATGCAACCCACGGATCCACATTTGCCGTTGAACCTTCAGCAACTCTCTTGCCTCTATGGAAATCCTTCTGTTCTTTCCAAGGCATGTGAGCATGCCCATCCTTTTCCATCTTAACATCAGTTTTTTGTTCATTGTAATTCTGACTCTCCCTATCAAATTTTGAATCCCTGGTATAGCTTCCGGTGTTACTACTTTTTCCGCTAAAATCATCCCCTGGACGCTCAAACTTGGCATCCCTGTCAGTCTTTGGACCCTGCATCTCCCTCTTTGCCTCAGCATATATATCTCTCACGTCACTCCTACTATAGCTTCCGGTATTACCTTTTCCGCTAAAGTTGTCGACTGATCTCTCAGATTTTACATCTCTGTCACCCTTAGGACCCTGAGTCTCCCTCTTTGTCTCACCATATATCTCTCTTCCATCATTCCTATTTTCTCGGCTGTCAGGCCTAATTTCCCTGCCCTCCTTAGTACTATCTCTCGGCTCCACGAGTGCAGGGGTGTGAGTCAAATGAGGGTCACTGGAAGAAACAGTCGTGGGCAGCGACGGAGACCGATACACAAGCTGCAGAGGAGAGCGTCGCTCTCCATCTCTAGGCTCACTTCTCGCAACTTTAGCAGTTCTAGACTCAACCTCAAAGGCAGAAGCAGCAGCAGCAAGTGGTGGATGAGAGTGAGGATGAGAATGGGGATGAGGAAGCGTGTGAGGATGAGTTTGAGATTGAGATTGGAGATGCTGATGAGGTTGTTGATGGTGGTGATGACCCTGAGCCGCTGGTGGAGGAGTTACAGGAGAATGCGTCGATTTAGGGTAAGATCCTGAATCATCGTGAGGGTATTTTGCAGATGAAGAAGATGGATGAGTAAGACCATCTTCATGAGATCTCTTCGGAACACCACTCATCACTCCAAATTCACAAACAAAACCCCACAAATTCACAGCTCTGAAAAAGAGAATTGCACCTTATGATCACACAGCCTAAAGCAAATTCCACAATTTGAAACACCAAACCAACATTGAATCCCTAGAATGAACATATAAAAAACGGATTTTGTACCAATTGAAACTGAAGCAGGGCAAGAAGAAGCAAACCCTTTTGAAGTTAACCGCCGCGAAGTATAAATGGCAAAGTGGCTCGAGACTTTGGCCTCGCTCTCTCACGCCTCGAAATCTTCTCTTGTCCTTCGTGGTTTACTGGTTAATAAGAATATTGGACAAATGTTTTTCGCCTATGTATTCGGTTCTCTCACAGACCCCACAGTTTAGGTTTTACCTTATTGCGCCATTGCCCTCATACTTATTCAATCTCTTCATAGTTTCTTAAACTTTAATTTTTCAAAATTTTCAACCGTCCCTATCGTTTTCAAAAATATATTTAGGAATCCCACAAGCTGCTTATCTTCCCATAAGTACGGTGATTACTGATTAATTAAAAATTAATAACCTTTTTTCCTTTTTTCCCTATATTTCAATTCTGATATTTCTGTTTATAAAGTTAATTTTTAGGAACGTAATAGTATTAGATTTTATTCTAACGGTTTCGGTTATGTAAACTAGTTTTGTAATTATGGGGCGGAAGCATATTCAGAAATAAATAACCATAAATGTATTTAATATTTTCTTTTTAAGAAACTTAATAATTGGGTCGATAAAGCGTGGTCTATAACTTAAAGTTTACACCCTAAAATCTATTTTAATCTATTTGTTAATGGAAAAAATCTAACTAGTATCTGAATTATTAGTTGAATCATGCTAACCACCAGACTGAGAATAACTCGATTTTAAAATTTTTTCCATGTATTTATAAAAGAATATATGTGATATTCGACCAAAATTATATATATATATATGTAATATTAAATTTTAAAATTAGTTTAGCTTTAACGGGTCAAATGATGTTAAATTATATTTTCTAAAATATAGTTATTTTATGAATACAAACTTCGAATATGATTTACGGTATGTACAAAAAATCTATGGATTTTAAAATAAATTTTAAGATTTGAGTTATTTTAAAAAAAGTATATATACAATGTAAATAAAATACACAAGAAGTTAAAAAGTAGAATTATTAAATAAAAAGGTTAGGAGGAAAACATTATATAAGATGCAGAGAATATTAACTTTATAATGTCTTATGGCTATAGATTGAATTAATTCAAATATAATAGTGATTTATGCTAATCTCCCATTGATTGACTCGCTTACTCTTCCCCTTTCTCATCCTCATTCGTATTCTCATTTCCATGTGCTAGGTATGAGTTCTCGTTAAGATGGAGGTTGCTGATGCACTCTTGCATTCATCTCATTCCATAGAAAATATATTGTGGCTTGAGACACTAGCTTCTTCAGGGTGGAGGTGGAGGATAAGCTACTCGAACCACACTATGCTTCCCTTTCTTTCTTTTTCTGTCAATAATTAACTATTAAATTGATAAGATCCAATAGTCCAAATATTTTGCTTAGAATTAATGGAAATTAAAATCACTACTTAGTATCTAACTAGATACATAACAAACCAACTAGATCACATACTTGTTGGTCATCTTCCTCCTTTTTCATATAGATATATACTATGTAGAGTACTTCTATAACATAATATTGTATCATTCTATGTCAAACTCAATTCAATTCTCTCTATTCCTAGATAAAAGATTTTTACATTTTCTTGTTGACTCAAGCTTATATTTGGCTTAAATTCAACAAATAGCTACTGACTTAATTATCTTTTTTGCTATGGCCACTCACTCAATTAGTAGTCATGGTTATACTTATTCCACCAATTGACAGAAAATAAATCCCACCAATGCAGTGCTCTAAGCGTGATTGAGAACCCACCAAACGCTATACTATAGTAGCATTTATTTGTTTGCTAATAAAGTCAACGGAAAACAGAGCTCATTAAATTCACTGATACGAAAAGACAAAAATAGAATAAAGCAAAGCCACCTTCAAATTTATGTTTATATATATTTCCCAAGAGAGCATGCATGAGAGTGTTAAAAGTTGTCGATATAATTAAATTTGAAAGACACCACATAATGCCTTTCACAATACAATCACTTGTACTTGTTCCATGTTTTGTACTAGTAGTAGTAGTCTCTGCTCAAGAAAACTCACCAGATACAGCAATGTTTCCGGCAATGTTTGTGTTCGGAGACTCATTGGTGGACAATGGAAACAATAACAAATTGAATTCATTGGCTAGATCCAACTATTTCCCTTATGGAATTGATTTCGATGGAAGTCAAGCCACCGGTCGGTTCTCTAATGGCAAAACCATAGTCGATTTTATAGGTACGTCTAAACACTTTATATCTACATTTTTTGTATGAACGATTTGTATAACTTCAACCATTTTTTTGTTGTTGTCCACAACATTCATTCTAATTATATGGGGTTTAATTAGTTTTCGGGCCATTTATATTATATTGACGATTCTATGCAAGCACGTACAATTTCACACAAATCTGCTTTAATAAACCACTCCTGATTTCGTCATCCCCATTGGTTAGGTTGTGTCTTGTGGTAATATTTTAGATCGTTCAGGGGTAGTAATTTTGGGGTATTGTCCTTAATTAGTTGCTCTTTCTTAGTCATTTTATGGTGCTAAAATTATTTTGTTTTTCTTTTCTCAGCTTGGTCTTTTGGAATATCTCGTTTATCTTCCGATTTTTGTATTCTATCTTTGTTTAATCAACGAATATCCTTCCAGCTTATTTTTTATTTTTAAAAAAGTCACTCCTACGCACCTTAGTAATTAATGCATGCATTTTGTTTTGGAGTACAATACATGTATAAATTTTGGGTTAACATATTTTTGGAATTATTAATTAATGAGAATAAACAACTAATTAATGGGAATGGTTTGCAGGAGAGTTGCTAGGGCTACCGACGATACCGCCGTTTATGGATACAGTAGATGGAGGAGTTGATATCCTCCGGGGAGTGAACTATGCTTCGGCCGCCGGAGGAATCTTAGAGGAAACTGGTCGCCATTTGGTACTTTAATTTCTCATATAAATTCAAACATTATTATTTTCTAAAAGAATTGATCAGTAGATTCGTGACTTCGATTGGTTGCATGAGACTTTGAAATCAGTTCTCATTAAATCTCTCTGGCTATAACGATCCACTATAAGAACATGCATGCACATGAGTATTTATTACAGGAATTTGATTTAACATAAATGTGGGGTTGCATGCATGAAGGGAGAGAGATTTAGCATGGGAAGACAAGTGGAGAACTTCGAGAAGACATTAATGGAGATAAGTAAAAGTATGAGGAAAGAGTCAATAAAGGAATATATGGCAAAGTCATTGGTGGTGGTTTCACTTGGGAATAATGACTACATTAACAATTATCTCAAACCATCACTTTTCCTCACTAGCTCCATTTTCGATCCTTCTTCTTTCGCTGACCTTCTTCTCTCCAACTTCACCACTCATCTTCTTGTAAGTCTTCCTTTTATAAATCAACTTCCCATCATTTATAATGATACAAGTCTCAAAACCATACCGATAGCCCCCAAGATATTTGGGTAGATATATAGTATTGTGTTATCTCGGATTCAAGTGTATCTGGCATCAAGAATATTCATATACCTCCTTTTGATCTTGAAATTAATCGGATCTTATGGATCGTTGACTTGTTGACTTATAAAACCGTTGAACCAGCTCAAAATAATTGTTCTCGGCTAATCTGGAGCTTCTTACGTTGAACTGAATATCGGAGTTATTAAAGTACACTAATGTTTTATACATTTTTTTTGTTTAGGAATTGTACGAGAAGGGGTTTAGGAAATTTGTGATAGCTGGTGTTGGTCCGTTGGGTTGCATACCGGACCAACTAGCCGCTCGAGCGGCTCTGCCTGGTGAATGTGTGGAGGCGGTTAACGAAATGGCTGAGCAATTCAATAACCGCCTCATATCGTTGGTGGATCGTCTCAATTCCGATAGAGAAACCGCCGGAGAAGCTATCTTTGTATACGGCAATACTTACGGAGCCGCCGTTGATATCCTCACTAACCCTTTTGCTTACGGTTAAGTGTCTCACTTTTGTTTTTAACCAAATCTTTCGTTTTAGCCTAGTTTTTAAGACAAAACATAGTTACGTTGTGAATATAGATCGTTTAAAGTTTTATGTTCTTGTTTCTAGGATTCGAAGTGACAGATAGAGGATGTTGTGGAGTCGGAAGAAACAAAGGAGAAATAACGTGTTTGCCATTAGCAGTACCATGTGCTTTAAGAGACCGACATGTGTTTTGGGATGCTTTTCATCCAACACAAGCTTTTAATCTCATAATTGCTGTTAGAGCTTTTAATGGTTCCAAATCCGATTGTTACCCCATTAATCTCTCTCAATTGTCTCTTCTCTAAACTCCACATTTCCATTTTCTCATTTCTCTGTTTTTTGTTGTATCTTTTGGATTTTTTTGTCTCGTTACAGTTTCGTAGTGTACTAGTATTGCACATTTGTGATTCATCATGTCGCCATCAATATGATTTTAATTTGATCTTACATTTGAAAGGTAAAGATGTGAGTGATATGGCGCACACAGAAAAAGAAAAAGTGAGTGATAATATAGAGGGCCCAAATCTATATTAAGAGGCCCAATTTAAATTGACATTAAGCCCAAGTGAAATGTACATAAGTAGGCTCAATTAAAAATTAAAATGGGCCTAAGTGATATTTGGGAAGCTCATAGGGAGGCTAACCATCGACGGAAAGATAAGCTTTGAGAAATTTGTTCCCGACTTGTGATCGGCAAATCAGACTTTTTCCGGCGTTATGGAAACAGAAGCTGTGGTTCGTACCGTCTCCGGCGTCGACTGTTTCGTCTCACTACCTCGTCAACTACTCAACGTGCTTCAATCCACTAGCTCCTCTCCTCTCCCTCCTCTTCTACCTCTCGAGCTCCGCTCCGGTGACCGCCGTTGGTCAGTTGCTTGGTCTGGCTCTAGCTCCTCCTCTTCTGCAGTCGAGGTTTCTAATTCTATTGTTTCTAGATTAAATTTGGTCCGGTTTAGTCAAATTCAGTAATCTACTTTGTTTTTGGAGGTCTGATACTCTTCTTTCCCCCTGTTTTTGGTTTTGTTTATTTCGATAAGGTCGCTCGAGTGTTTTCGGAAAGTATTTCGCTGCCGGATGGTACTGTTGTTCAAGTTCGTGTTCTTACGAATGTGCCTAAGGCTACTTTAGTGACAGTCGAGCCAGAGACTGAGGATGATTGGGAAGTTCTCGAGCTCAATGCAGAACTTGCTGAGGGAGCTATACTTAGTCAGGTTAGTTTAATCTCTACATATTCGATGGAGTAAAACTGTACCATTGTTCCTCTATAGTTAGTATCAGTCCAAAAGATTTTGATCTTACCGCATGTATACTTTTAGCTGTCTAGTTGATCCGAAATTTGTAGTCGTTATCTCGTTTCCTTCTACCTCCTTCCATTTCTCTGCTTTAGATATATCTGTATGTTTCATACAAGATCCTATAGTGCCTCTAATTTGGACGAAGGCATAATCAAGTTGCAATTATTCTCCTAAGGAACTTTTGGAACACGTTTTCAGGTGCGGATACTTCATGAGACCATGAAATTCCCTTTGTGGTTGCATGACCGAACTGTGATAAGATTTTCTGTGGTCTCAACATTTCCATCAAAAGGGGTGGGTAAGGCGTTTAATCCGGACCTTGTTAAGATTACCACTGTCTATACCATACTTTTTAAGTTTCTTTTTCTTATTCTTCAACTTATCTTCCTTGGGATACAAAAAAAGCGGGTCATGCCATTATTACTCATATCTTATTCTTACAATCATTGCGATTTGATTAATGACAGAATTGTCTTGACTGGTGGCTCGTTTACAGTACAACTTGTGCCAGGAAGCGAAGTGGCTGTGGCTCCAAAGAGACGTGACAGAAATCTCAACGCACAAAAGAGTTCTGATGCTTTTTCTCCGGAAAAAGAATATAACAACGTAAAGGCTCTATTACGTGTACAAGATACTGATAGATCAGCCTTTCGTGACGCTAATGTCAAAGGATTTGAGCTAAGGGTTGCCATCACTTCAATTGCTTATATTCATCCAGAAACTGCTAAGAAAAACTCTCTAGAATCTCTTCAGTGGATTTCTGTATCCCCTAGAACACCTATGAAAAGTACTGCAAAAAAGGATGAAGCCGCGGATATGAAAAACAGTAAAGCTGCAAAGGTGGCTGAGAATGGCACTCCCACTGCAAAGAAAGAGCCCCATCGAGCAATTCTTCGTCTTGTCATTTCAGATTTAGCTGCTAAAGGACATCTAATGATGGTGGAGTCTCTTCGCCTCTATCTGGGAGCAGACCTACACTCATGTGAGTGAATTCTACATATGTATACAGATGTTTTTGTTTTATCTTTTCCAAATATTCAATGTTACTTGAAAAATCTTATCTACATATTAATCCAGGCATTGGGAAGTATGGAAAGACTAAGCTGACATTATTTTGACTGGTTATTCACGCTATGTGACTCTAGGTTTTTTTCTTGATTTTATTGTTGCGACTATCGGGAAGTAACTTGTAAGAATTTCATGCAGGCTGAATCCATAAGTAGCATTTGCGTTTTTACACTCTCAGTTGAGCTTTGTTACCACAGAAACATAAATGTCTAAGTTAAAGTGACCTCTTGTATGTAGGGGTGTACTTAAGGGGAATAAGGGGATGCAATGCCAACGTGGACAAAAAAATTCCCGCTCTTTCACTTTCTCCTTGTGTCTTCAAGATTTCTGAGAAGGAAAAGGTGCTGGATAGAGGTAGGGATATACTTGGTATTCATAATTCTATTAGAAAAAACAGTCATCCACCGTCGGGCTTATGGACGTATGCGGATGTTGCTGACTGGTCTGTGCACAATAATGTTCTTATGGCTCTTTCATCTGAGGGTTTGCATAACAAGGGAGAACAAGATAATGCCCATCAATTTAAGAATAAGAAAGGATTGGATTGCCTCACTGAATTGTGGTCATTGGCACAGCTTGATGCTCTTAAGGTGGTCTCAGGAGTTGATGTTAGTTCGTTAGTTGTAGGAAAAGAAACTATTTTCCATTTTGAAGTAAGAGGACTCGAATCGTATAAATCTGGGGATGGGAAGCCTTCTGCTAGTGATCGTTGGGAACGTGGGAAGGAAGAAAGCACTTTAGAAATTGCGTACGTCATGATGATCTCTGACGATTCTTTGCTTGGTGATAAATTCGCTGTGTATGAGCTTACGTTGAAAAGAAGCGACAAAGGGGACAATGTGGTGCATATTGAGCCAGTGCTTGAGAAGATGAATCTTGGTGATCCTATATATTTAACGTCTGCTAAAGAAACACATTGCAATAAAGGTGTTTCCCCGGATATATCTTCTTTGACGTGGATGGGCCCAATTGTGTCGGATGTTATCAAGAGTAAGTTTTACATTGTTAACTTATTCTTGCTTAAATGGTAAAATCATGATGCCGCACACACAGACACACACTAAACATATGTATATATATTTATAATTGCTGGTAAAAGTTAAATAAATGAATCACGGATGGGTCTTGTTCTACTAAAGGCGCCCTTGACTGGATATATTTACCCTGGCACAATTTGATGATATTAATCAGACATATCGCATGCTTTCTGATAACATGAATTTTCCAACTTTGGTTTCATTATATGTTAGTTTTTGTTATAGCATGTTTTTTACTTGCATATTAAATTTTCGTGAGGCAATTTTTGACCTCTGCTAACATCGCTTGATAATCTCAATTTTTTGAAATTTTCATATATGGTTAATTTTTACCTGCGTCTTATATTGCATCTGTAAAATGTTTATGAAAGAATCTGTTCCTATTATGCAGGAATGACTGTGCTGTTGTCTCCTGCAGCCGGAATGTGGTTTAGCAAGTTCAATATTCCATCGCCAGGACATATTCTCATACAAGGGCCTTCTGTGAGTTCCCATTTTTATCTGTTCCATTTGGTATCCCTTATATATTTAGGTCTATTTGTTTTGGCCCTTTAGATATACTTGGCTTTAAATTCCCAATTGATCCCTTCTATCGCATTGTTAGTAAGTTACCCATTCAAAAGCTATCCTTTTAACCGCGCACGATTTTCAGAAGATTAAATTGTAATAATTTTGATTTGTTTGTCCTCTCCACCTTGAAACATCATTTCCCTGGCTTGCAGTCGTTTCTTAGTTTCCCATTATTCCTACTGGTTGAAACGATCTGGTTGTTTACTAATATAAGCTTCTGGCTTCTGAGTGATAGGGTTCGGGAAAGACAATATTGGCAAGAGCTGCTGCAAAATACTTCGAAGAACAGAAAGACTTGTTGGCACATGTGTGAGTGGGTTGTACTGATCTACTCCGACCAGAGTCATTTATCATCAAGACACTGATTCTGGTACAGGTTTGGTCTAAGTGTTGATTTCCTTGTGCAGGATCCTGGTATCCTGTTCTGCACTTGCCTCAGAGAAGGTTCAACACATCCAACATGTCCTTTCTAGTGTAATAGCTGAGGGCTTGGAACATGCACCATCCGTCATCATTTTGGATGATCTTGATAGCATTATCTCATCGTCCGCAGATGCTGAAGGAACTCAAGCTTCGGTTGGGACTACTATGCTTACAAAATTCCTAACAGATGTTATAGATGATTATGGGGTATGAACTTTTTAAAGGATATCAGCTCTAATAGTCCACTGTTTATAAATATTATTTCAATGCAAGACTTCCTCCATACAAAGACAAATGTCATCTCTCTTGATAGTCCTGATAACTGCTTTCGCCTTTCTCATACAACTTTGCGTGATTGTTTTTGGAACTTCTCACACCCACTGTTCTCCAAGATATGCCTTTACAGATTCCTAGATGATGTAATATATTTTTTATTTACATTTGGTTAACCAGTTCTATTTGCATTTATTCAATAGGAATACAGGAATTTCTCCTGTGGTATTGGTCCACTTGCTTTCGTTGCTTCTGTTCAGTCTCTAGAACAAATTCCACAGACATTGAGCTCATCAGGTACGAACTTGTTATATACCTATTTTAACTATTATTTCTACCAGAATCACTTCATGTAAATTATTCATATGATATCTTCAGGAAGGTTTGACTACCATGTGCAACTGGCTGCTCCTGCTACCTCGGAACGTGGGGCCATACTGAAGCATGAGATGGAGAAACGCCATTTGGAGTGTTCAGAAGATATATTGCTTGATTTAGCTGCTAAATGTGAAGGATATGATGCATATGACCTGGTATATTGAATTTTCAATATGCTTTTAAGATTTGCTGCTGTGCTAAGACTAGAAAACATATTTGAAAGAAATGTTGGTAGACCTCGGAAGCTGACACTATCTTTGATTTTCAAGATATATACTTATTTGTTCAAGCTTGCTATTTTATTTTCATTTACTTATGATTCTGTCCGTGAATTTACAGTGTGCTGTCTGTTATTCTCTTTTTCCAGGAAATATTGGTTGATAGAGCTGTTCATGCTGCCATCGGCCGGAATCTACCTTGTGGATCAGATATATCCAAATATACTTTGGTCAAAGAAGACTTCACTCGAGCTATGCATGAATTTGTTCCTGTTGCCATGCGTGACATCACAAAATCGTCTCCAGAAGGTGGTCGTTCTGGGTGGGAAGATGTGGGAGGTGTGACTGATATTAAAAATGCTATCAAAGAGGTATTTTAAGCACGCTGATTGCCATAACTGATTTTGTTGGCCCATCAAGATCTAATTAGAAAGGGGTAGGAATATTTGCTGATATTGTTTTCCTTCTATAACTGTAACCAGGAAGTATCTTTTAGAGTTGGTTTTGTCTGCTGAATTTTGCTTATATAGTTGGATATCCCCTTACTGGATTTACGTACTAATTTTGTCTAGGAATTATTAATCTTACGGAAGGTACAGCTACTAGTTAAGCTAACAAAATACAATTTAAATGATCAGTTATTTGGAGATTAATTTTTGTATATTTGCTATGTGCCATGCCCAGATGATTGAGTTGCCATCAAAATTTCCGAAAATCTTTGCAAAGTCTCCTCTGCGTTTGAGATCGAATGTTCTTTTATATGGCCCACCTGGTTGTGGGAAGACTCACATAGTAGGTGCAGCTGCTGCAGCATGTTCTCTACGGTTTATATCGGTAAAGGGGCCTGAGCTGTTAAACAAATACATTGGTGCATCTGAACAAGCAGTAAGAATGACACTTTTGTTTGTTTCAATCTTCCAGAATTTTTTGAGATGATTATCATGTTTTTCAGTTCTTTAGTGGGGCATTGTGTTATCTATATTGTGTTAGATGGCTTCGACTGGGTTTATTGCTTAGTCTTTACCTAGTATAAAACAATGGAATGGTAAAGAAACCTCGTTAGGAAAAATATCTACAGAAGTTTTCAGATAGCTTTGTTCTTATTCTGCTAGTCCCTTGCCTAAAAATCTGAAGAATGATATCTTAATGGTTCCACATACCCATAATGAAAAACACACTTCTCTCAGGTCCGTGATATATTTACAAAAGCGGCAGCTGCAGCACCATGCATACTCTTTTTTGATGAATTTGATTCAATTGCTCCCAAGAGAGGACATGACAACACCGGAGTAACTGATCGAGTTGTTAATCAAGTAAGTTACTTTGAAGTCTCTGCATATTCATCCACGTGAAGTTCAAACATCTTATGTCATATTTTTCTTTTGTGTAGTTTCTGACAGAACTGGATGGAGTTGAAGTTCTAAACGGGGTTTTTGTATTTGCTGCAACAAGGTATTCACACTAAAATAAGTCTGTATTTCGTATTATATTTAATGTTTGATGCATCCATAGAATCTACAACAACATGTGGATTCTTTTGAGCTAATAGTTAATAATAAATTCGATATATGATTGGAGGCATTAATGTTGAAAGTCTTCAGTATATGTTTACACTACATACAAAAGATGGATATATGACTATAATGGTTTTACACATTAACAGTAGACCAGATCTGCTTGATCCTGCCCTCCTAAGACCTGGCCGGCTTGATCGGCTTCTTTTGTGCGACTTTCCATCCCCACGAGAACGATTTGAGATTCTTACAGTTCTTTCTAGAAAGGTTAGTACTCATTTCTGCTAATCATTTGCTTCCTCAAATAGCATGTAAAATATATATGTTACATATTTGAACAATCATCAATATAGATAAGCCATTTCCATCGGATTTCATTAGTAGCCACCTTCATTTAGATAAGAGGCTTGACATTCATCTGATTGTCTCCCTTACCAATGTGGATTAGAGCTATCTATATCTATAAGAAGTTGTTACAGTGAGAAAATAAAAATCTTTGCACGTTCTGTAGCTTCCGATGGCTGATGATATCGACCTTGAACCCATAGCTCTGATGACTGAAGGCTTTAGTGGAGCTGATCTCCAAGCTCTTCTCTCAGATGCACAACTCGCAGCAGTTCACGAGTTCCTGAACAGAGAAGATAAACCGGAGGCCGGAACTACTCCAACAATAACTGATCCTCATCTGAAGTCGATTGCATCTAAAACTCAACCATCGGTTTCCGAAACTGAAAAACAAAAGCTTTATGACATATATAGCCAGTTTCTGGATTCAAGAAAGCCGGTACCTCTCCTTTTTTCTCCACCCTTCCTGTTTCCCTTCTATACAAACTCATAAGTTGATTACTGATAACATCAAAATCTTGCTTGCAGTCAAGAGAAGCAAAGGGCAAAAGAGCAACCTTAGCATGAACAAAGGTACCATCTTTGACAAAAAAAGAAATGGTTTTGTAGTAGAAATCAAATCGTGAGGTAAAATTTGCTTTATGATGTATATTCGTAGTGATAAGCAATGCATATAGTAAAAAGGGTTAAGAGCTTTGAGATTGAAGGTAATTTGGGAGTGTTTATGTTTAAGTCTCTCGGCAGAGCAAGTCTTGGAAATCCAAATGACTAACTGGTTCGATTTTGAGTCCTCCCCACAACAACTAAATGGGTTGGGTTAGTTGGTGATCCGATGTGCAAGTACTCAGATGTTCATTTACGTAAACTTGTCAAATTCTGAATCGGTTATTGAATTTTCATATATCCATGTTGACCATCGCTAAGGTCGTCACTGAAGGTTAAACTGTTTCATAGTTCATGTTAATATATTGTCTCGCTCAATTGACGAATATTGTGCTGACCAATCTTTATCTAATTTTAAGGCATTCTAATACAGATATCATTTTTTTTTTCATTTACAAAAATGAAGTACCACCAAAAAGAGATTTTTTTTGGAACAATTAAATGAACAAAATGTTTTCTATAGTCAATTCCCCTCCCCATTTAAAATTCACAACATTTCTGTGGACCAAACATGGTTCCTTGTAATTGAATAGAGGTTGGGAAGATAGTAGAAATGCATTTGACACTGGACCACTTAACTAAAGACACTATCTGAGAAATTCACTTTTTTCTAAATCCTAATTTTGTATTAGTGATTTTATTTTTAGAAATTGGAAAAATTGCAGTTTATCTAAAATTGAAATTTCAAGAGATTTTGTGGTAATTATCATGTAACAGAATCATTAGTCAAAGGAAAAACATATCAAGGAAAAGATTTGTCGTCTCCGATCTTTGACAATGCCAGTATTTAATGATTTTCATGGCCAAGAAAAAGAGTCAACCAGAATATCGACAGAAGACAAATAGAATCAGTTAAGGCAGTTAAGAAACTGTCATGAGTTTAGTTAATATCTCATCACATTTTACAGAGACAGCCCACAAAAAGAAAAAAAAAAAACCGTTTGATTTATGAAAGAGGTTGCTGTGACGTCTCTCTCTCCCTATCTCCTTAACAGAAACGGCATACACTTCTTCCTTCTTTAACTTCCTTTCTCCATTCCTTCACGACAGCTTGAAATTAACTCATCACAACATATGTCATTTTGATGTTTGACCAAACTAGAAACAAAACAAATTTGACAAATACCACAAACCCAAAAACGGTTAAGAATCAAAGGATAAAAGAGTCTTTTTTCCCTCCATATTCTTCTCCTGTTTTTTCTCTTTTCTGGTATTTCAACAAGCTAAGTTCTTAGCTGTTACCATTAGACCAAGAACAGTCTTTATATCTTCTTTCAGTTCTCTTTCCCTTTGTCTTCTTCTCTTTAAACCTCCTACTCTCTTCAGAAATCTGCATTCACATTCACCATTAGCCTTCACTTGCTTCCCTCGGCGTGCTCGTCAGGTATGTCTCTATCATTCTCTGTGATTCCTGAAGGGTAGAATAGAAACCCAATGGTTGGAGATATTTTAACTTTTTTTATCTAACTGTATATAGCAAATTTATAAACATTTTCTTCATCATATGAACAAGTAACCACCATACAAATGATGATGAAGTAGACAGATTTAGGACATGACAAGCCCTCTTCATTTTCATTTTAGCACCAACTTTGATGTAGATTTTTTGAGTATACAACAAGTCAAAGCAAATTCAGGAAAATCCAAAAAAAAAATTGTTTTATTATTTGCCCACAGATGATTTACATTAAGAATCTATAGGCTTTTTTAAATGGTAACGCTTGAGTACACGACTACCCCTTCTTATGTATCTGAATCTGAGCTATTTATGTTTTGAATTGCTTGTTTTGATAAATTATGACGATAAAATTCCTGAAGACTTAAGACAGATAAGTGTTATCAGATTTAAAAGATTGATTCCAAGTTTTTTACCTTGCACTGTCATTTCTGGACTCCTTACATGAACTTGATTTTCATTGGTCGGGTCTAAGTTCTGCAAAGTCACTTTTGATGTTCTCATATCTTTCATCTTCTGATCAACTGCATAAATGGTAATATTGTCGCAGGTCAGAGGCTAAAATTGGAGTATATCAAAGCGTGTTCTGTCAGAGAAAAACTTACATATGAATAACAAAGGAAGTCAGAACATCGCAACCTGCAAGCCTGTCACTACATTTGTTCAAACTGACACCAATACTTTCAGAGAAATTGTGCAGCGCTTGACTGGTCCATCAGAGAACAACGCTGCAGCAGCAGCAGCAGCACCAGAATCAACAGTGATTAAAACCGTCTCACATAAGAGGCCAACTTCAAACCTTCATGAGAGACGACAATGTATGAGACCAAAGCTTGAAATTGTCAAACCTCCCCTAAGCTTTAAGCCCACTGGTACGACACCATCATCTAAATCTGGTAATACCAGCCTTTTAACAAGTCCAGTGGGCACCCCTTCTTCATTGCTCTCTAACTTGTCCTTGATAGAAGGGGAGAAAGCAGAACCAGATGGTTGTACAACAAACATCGAAGAAGAGGAGAAAGCCATTCAAGAAAGACGCTTTTACTTACATCCATCACCAAGGTCTAGGCCAGGGTATACAGAACCAGAATTACTTACTTTATTTCCTTTAAGATCTCCCAATTTGAGTGGCAACCAATAATGTCGACAGATTAATCATACACGTGTTCTCTGCCTATTATCCCAAAGATCATAAAAATGTAGCAATGCACAACAATATCATTGGTAGAGAAAGATTTTTCAGTAACATTTGCTCACTCAAGCTTTGTCTAAGTAATAGACCATCATCATCTAGCTTTGCGGCATTTCATAACTTTTATTAACTAAAACGCCACAGCCTCTTTCATCTGAAGATATAAAGAATATAGCGAGTCAAAGATACTGTCTCTTTGAGGGTGAGAACAATCTCCAGACACAAAGACATTCCTTTGCCCATCAACTTCCAGCCAGCTACATCCTGCTGGCTTCTTCATTTCCTTTCTTTTCATTAGGTTTCTCATTTCCATAACACCTTCCCATTTACCGTCTTTAGCATACATGTTAGATATCAGAATGTGATTTCCAGTGTCGTTAGATTCAGCTTGCAAAAGATGATTTGCAACTGCGAGCCCCAGATCCATCCTGCTATACGTTGTACATGCCCTTAGCAGTGTTCCCCATACATTTGCATTAGGTTCAACTGGCATCTGTGTGATGAAAGAATATGCATCATCAAGTTGACCCCCTCGAGAAAGTAGATCTACAACAGAAGCATATTGTTTCATTGTAGGTTTCATACCGTGAATTGTCCTTATTGAGTCAAATATTTGTAATCCTTCCTGTATTAATCCCGCATGACAGCATGCAGTCAACAGAGTAGTTATGAAAACATGATCAGATTTTATTCCCGACTCAATCATATGAGAGTAAATCATTAGTGCTTCCTTACCCATACCATGTACAGCATAGCCTGCTACCATAGCAGTGAACATAACCAGATCTCTATGAGCATGTGAATAAAAAACAGAATATGCACTCTTCAAGCTGCCACATTTAGCATATACATCTAGTAGAGTTCCCTTCAGGCGGATATCACCAAGTCCTCCCCTAAGAATATATCCATGGCATTGTCTTACTAGTTGCAGAGAGGCAACTTGCGCACAAACAGGAAGGAGATTCATGATAGTCACGGTGTTAGGCCTCATTCCTCGAGCTTGTATCTCATGGAAAACACCAATGGCTTCATTAGGGCAACCACTTTCAGCATAGATACGAACCATCAAACTCAAAGTGGTGAGATCAGTAGTGGACATCTCACTGAACAGGATCTGAGCATCATTATGGCTTCCACTATTAACGTAACCTGACAACATTGAGTTATACGTAACCAAAGTTCTCCTCTTTGATAGACCCTGAAAAATCTTATGAGCATATCCTACATTACCACATTTGGCATATGCGTCAAGCAATGCATTGCCAAGCATGGGTTCCTCTTCATCATGTAAAAGACCAGCCTTAATTGAGTACCCATGAACTTCTTTTAGTTTACAACCTCCCTGTACATTTGCGCAGAATTTTACTAGGCTTAAAATAGTAATATAGTCAAGAGTGATCGCTTCATTAAGTAAGTGGTGCAATAGGTTTATAAATTGAGAATGCCTTGAACTGTCTGCACAGGCATCAAGTATAGCATTCCAAGATATTATATCCTTCTTGGATATCAGAGAAAAGGCCCAATATGCAGCACTCGTGTCACCAAATCTTGCATAGAAACTAATGAGAGCATTCCCAACTGATGTATCTTCCAAGAGCAAAGAATGGCGCAAAATATAACTGTGGATTTCTTTGCCAAAGGTTAAGTTAGTTACTTGCGCGCATACAGGAAGGATGCTGACAATAGTTACCGAATCAGGAGAAACATCCCCCTTATGCACCAGTTTGTGAAATAACTGCAAAGCTTTAAACCACTCACAGTTTGATGCATAACCAGCTATGACAACGTTCCATGACACCAAATCTTTGGAACCCATCCTCGTAAACAATGAGGCTGCTTCATCTATTCTTCCAACTCTCAAATAGAAACTCACAAGGGAATTGCATACAAAAACATGGGTTTGCAACCAAAACCTCTGCACTACATAACTGTGAATCTGTCTGCCACTTCGATATGCAATATTCTTGTCCATAGAAGCACAAACTGGCAAAATGTTTGCAATTGTTGCATAATTTGGCTCTACATGTTCCTTCAGCATTAGACAAAACGATTTAAATGCATCAGCCATCATCTTATTCTCAGAAAACCCAGCAATAATCGCATTCCATGATACGACATCTTTGTCAGCTATACCATCAAACGCAGTATAAGCATGGGGGAAGATAAGCCCAAATTTGGCATACATAGAAACCAGTGCATTCCCCAAAAGTGTATCTTTTTCTAAACCGATTTTAATAATATTAGAATGCATACTCTTCCCATTGTATGAATTCCCAAGCCGAACACACACGGGAAGAACAATAGCAAAGGTAACGGCGCTAGGCTTAGGTACACCTGAAAGTTGCATTTCTTTATAAAACCTCATCGTCTCATGAGCACAAGAATCCGAAAGTCCAGCCAGAACAATATTCCAAACAACAGGATCAACACTGTTCATTTGCTTGAACATCTTCTGGCAATCATCCATTTGCCTGCATTTCGCATACATGTTTAGAACTGCCTTCGAGACCTCTGTGCAGGTTATATGACCACTCTTGGTCACGCAACCGTGAAGAACCCTCCCTAAAGTGAGCTCAGACACTGAAGCGCAAGCTTTGACAACATCCGAAAAAACCCTATAATCAGTTCTAAAACCAGACAAAAGTCGAAAGTTCTGAACAAATTGCCGTAAAACTTCCATCTTTCCCTTAAATATTCCAGAAACGCCCGTTTATTATTAGATCAGACGTTTTCACAAACACCTGATGTGCAGGAATGATTTCCTTTCATCTGCGTAACAGTCATATTACAAGTGCTGTCCATACAAGACAGACACAGAGAAACTGGAAATACAAAACTTTTATCAAGTCTCTTCATAAAGCAACGAAGGAGGTCGCTCAGTCTCCATCTCCAGCAAGCGAGAATTCGTTTGAAATTATAAATATATAGGAAGTATGGGCTAACTAAGAATTTAATAACTTAGACCAGCATTTAAGAGACGGTTCGCCTCTATTAAACTCAGGTAAACTTACCAGCTGAATGCCACTTGCAACTTATTTCCAATTATTTAATTATATTTTATTACTAAGAACTTCTCTAAGAGACTTCAATAGAAGTGCTTAAGAGACCTCAATGGAACTTCTCTAGTAATTATATTTTATTACTATTAAACTCAGCCATTTTTTTTATTGTATTTTTTTCACTGACCAATCGAAATCCGCCACGTCACAGTCTTTTAAAATCAAAATTGTTTCTTATTTAAGAAACGATCCTTAACATATTATTGTGTTTTTGATTTAGTTTTAATTATATTTAACTCTAAGAAACACACTAGAAACTACCGTTAGGAGCAACATTATCAGTCATTTTTAGGTGATTTCTTAGGATCAGTTGGTTTAAAAATTAATAAAAAATTAATGGTTATGTTAGAAACGTTTCTAAAATAAAGAACGTTTTGCTATTTTAGAAACGCACACGTGGCAGCCATTCATATTCGTTGGATGAAAAAAAAAAGTGAAGATAGGGGGTCCTGCGTGTCTCGCGTTTCTCTCTTGCAAATCCTATCTCGTCTCTCGCTCAATCCACCGTTCAGGTCACAGAGAGGAGAAATCAAATCGCAATCGTCTTCTTTCTTTGTGTTATCCTCAAGCTCGAACTACTTCCTACAAATCGTCACTGTCTTCTTCCTCTATTCGACTCAATTCTTCTCACAGAAGCTTAACTCCGTCTCGGTATCTCGCTGATCAGTCTGCCTTTACCAGTTAGTTTTTATGCTCTAATTTGAATTTTGCGAGATGCCTAAGTTTAGCGAAAAAGATATTTGTTCAATTGGTTATGTAACAAGTGTCCGACGATATGTCTGATGCTGAATTAGTCATAAATTTTGGTGCTTTTTGTCTTGATTCACACACTCATTGATGCAATGAGCACTGGCTACCTGAGAAATTGTGTCAAGTTTTTTTTTTTTTTTTTTAATCTGATTGAGCTTTTTTGTTTATTGTTTGTTAAATAGGGATCCATGTTGTTGATTCGAATCCCATAGATGCTGTAAAGGTGAGAGTTTTCATAAGAATCATCTTTGCATATGTATCAAGCTTTGCTTCTTCTTTACTTCAGAAGTCCCTATTTTGTGTATTATAGTATTGTGTTGCTTAATGATTTCTTCTTCTTTTTCGGCAACTTTCTCTCTTTTTTCCTTCTTATTTAACCAATTGGTGGGTTGGATAAGATATCATCAGTACTGTAAGAGAAAATGAGGAGAAATTTAATGGTAAATTTTGGGGTTTTACTTATGTTCTGTTTTGGTTTTTTATCGAACTCATTTGGACAAGATGATGATGATGATTCTACTATGGCTGTTTACATTGTTACTCTGAAACAAGCTCCTACTCTTCATCTTTTTCAACAACAAGAAGCGGTGAAAAGAGTCAGAGATAACAAATACCAAGGATCCAAACATGAAGACACTTCCAAGTTTACTAGACCAAAAATCAAACCAAGGTAATTACAGATTTTGCTTTGGACCCTTGAGGTCCTGGTGATTGAATGGATCAGAAAGAGTTACATGCATTCTATGATCCTCTTATTTATCAGATTTTGAACACAGCATTGTAAACTGGGTTTAGAATGTTTTTCTGGTGTTTATATAAGTTTTTTGGTTATATAGGAACAGTTCAAAGTCACACTGTTGGAGATCATCAATTTCTCAAGCTCATGACTCTTTGCTGAGAGATGCATTAAAGGGAGAGAAGTATATAAAGCTTTATAGCTTCCATTATCTCATCAATGGGTTTGTTGTGTTTGTTAGCTCACAACAGGTAATCGTGATCATACAATATATCTCTGTAAGCTTATACCATGGGGTCTTAGCAATAATTTCTGGCCATAACTATGGAAGTGCTAGTGGAATTGCTCCTCGAGCACAGTACGTATATTGACATTTTACTAAACTATCAGTCTCATATGATCAGCTACTTTATAATTGCTTAAGGTTGTAATTGTCTGTTTTGTAACGTCATGTCTCTTATCATAGATGAGGATGTGTAATGCTCTGAACTATTGCTACTTTATAAATGCTTAAGAGAAATTCAGAGATGATGAGGATGTGTTTGCTATCTTTTCAGCATCTTCTTTTGATTTGTTTGTTTGATTTTATTTTTTTAATCAAACACTCTCTAACACACTTGGTTTGAACCTCAAAAAAAAAAAAAATATTCCTTAAAAAACTCACTTAAGAAACTACCATTAATCTCTCTTAGAAATTCATATCCAATAAACATTTCTTAACACACTTTTTCAAATATATTAATAAAATAATACTAAGAAATCCTAATACAAAACTACCATTAATGTTGCTCTAGACCATCATTATTGGGAGGATTTAGAGGGTTTCTTAACATTTTTTAGTATTAAAAAATAAGAAAAAAGGAAAGAGAGGATTCGAAGAGTTTCTTATTTAAGAAACTATCCAAAAAAATTAAGAAATTCTCCTTCTATGTGTCATATTTTAATTGAGTTTCATTGGCTCACCTTCTATGTACACAATTTTTTAATTAAAATATTGGTAAGATACTTATTTTTGAGTATCTCATTGATAATTTTACTCTTAATATAGAGTTTTAAGAGATTCTAAGAACCGCTGACGTGGCAAAACCTGATTAGCTGATGGTTTTCAAAGAGAAAAAAAATAAAGGCATCATGTTTGGCTTTTCATCTTCTCGGGGTTTTGGAACAAAATTGTTCTCTCGGCTTCTTGTGGCGAATCCTCTGAGGATCTTCATCTCGAGTGATATGGAACCGCCGGCGAGTCCTCCGAAGATATTCATCTCGAGGGTCTGAAGTATCCCATATCGTTGGCGAGTAGTGGAATACAAGACCGGAGATTCCATAATCGTTGGCGAGTCCTCCAAAGGTTTCAATTACAGAGCTTTCTTTCACACTCAACACCACCACCACAACTATGTTGTCTTCTCTCCGCACTTCCTCTCGTCTCTTTTCCTCCTCAGATCCTCACTTGCTCTCTCCGTTTCTTCGTCTTCTTCATCTTCCTCTCTTTCATTCGTCAGATCTCTCGTTTCTTCTCCGCTTCGTTCGTCTTCATCTCTTCTTCAAGTACTTCTATCTTCTATATATGAGGTGTAATTTGGTATATCTGATGTTAAGAGATAAGAGACATGACGTTACAAAACAGACAATTTCACGTCCTTTCGCTCTATCGAACATACAGGGAATTGGAGGTAGCATTCTACCGATGTTAAGTCATGGACTGGTTCCTTCAGCCCTTTTTCTATGTGTTGGTGTTCTATATGACCGACATAAGACTCGACTTGTTAGATATTACGGAGGTTTAGTGAGCACCATGCCGAATCTCTCTACCATTTTCTTTTCTTTTACTTTGGCCAATATGAGTTCACCTGGTACTAGTAGGTGAATCGGAGCTTTAACTCAACCGCTACAACTACTAAATGTATAGCTTCTGATTCTGATCAATTGAAAAGTGCTAGAGAAGATATCAAAGAGCTATTCAACACCGAATTCTATCATCCAATTTTGGTTCATTTTCTTTTTCCCCATACCTTATCAACTTCAACATAATCTCTTCTTTGACTTCTATAAGAGTTGCTGAGTTTTAATGTTGAATCATAGGTTCGATTAGGGTGGCATGATGCTGGTACATACAACATGAACATTAAGTAATGGCCTTAGAGAGGTGGAGCTAATGTAAATGCTTTAAAATTTATTCAGCACATCAAAGAAAAAATACTCTCGGATCACTTATGCTGACCTTTTTCAATTGGCTAGTGCTACTGCTATAGAGCTGAGGTTCAATAGCTTCTTAATCTAGTTGTTAATGGTTATCTAACCATTAACTCAACTACATTCATGGAATTTCAAAATTCAAAGAAGCTGGTGGACCTAAAATACCCATGAAATATGGAAAAGTTGATGCTTCTGGTCCTGAGGTCTGTCCTGGAGAAGGAAGGCTCCCTGGTAAGACATCCATTTGATTTTAGATGTTGGTCCTCCTTCACCTGCTAATCATCTCAGGGAAGTTTTTTACAGAATGGATTAGATGACAAGGTGATTGTAGTTTGAATTTTCCTTGTTATGGTAGACCAATAAGTAAAATGATCTATATCGAAAGCATTTTTAAGCGCAAGACATAGTTGTATTATCTGGTGCCCACACATTAGGAAGATCTAGGCCAGAGACAAAGTACACGATATTATCCTCTTCTGTAACATATTATCATATTGGGGACTGCAAAATGTAAATGGAGTAGACCATTACGTTTATTTGGGGACTGCAAAACGCAAATGAAGTAGACCATTACGTTTATTTGGGGATTGCAAAACGCAAATGGAGTATACCATTATTGTTGTCTGCTTCTAATATGTTATTTGTCTTAATGTAATATGTTGTTGCTTTGCTTCTAATACATGTAATCTGTTGTTGTTTGCTTTTAATACATGTTGTTCATTTTTGCTTTGCTTCTAATCTGTTGTTGATTGCTTAATGAGTCAAGATTAAAATTATATGTTTATAATTTTAAATTTAATAAATTTTACAATTAATTTTTTTTTCAAGAACCTCTAGTGGATTCTACCACTGGAACAAAAAAATAATAATATCTCCTAGTAGAGTTCTAAACTTTAACAATTTCATTATTTACAATAAAAATATGTTAAGAACTTGAGTTTGGAGGTGGTCTCCTCATATGCGAACCATCTCGTATAAATACTATTTCTATCCTCATTCGAATAATTCTATGAAAAAGAAAAAACTGTATAAATATTCTCTCGCGAACCATCTCGTACGTTAAAGGTACGTCTCTCAGCTTGAATCAGCAGTGACGAAAGCATCTTTCTGCGAATATGGTGACTCCAGGAGGTGTGGTCGATGCGGGAGGCAGCGATGGTGAACCTCAACAGTAGCAACGATGAGCTGGTGGATTTGGTCAGAATATTACGAGAATCATTAGAATCGCCATTTTCTACTACTTTGCTTCGAAATTCTTTTCGCCGAAATAAAAACCTGCGGATCCTTCTCAGCCTTCTCAGCTGATGTCCAATCTCTTTCAAAAGGGAGAGCCCATGGTAATTTTCTGGTTAATTTTGGTGATTACTTGTAATTTGTTAATTCATGCAATTTGATTCGTTTGTTTCCCCTGAAAAGTATGATTTTTTTAGGGTCGAATTATAGAATATATCTTCTTAGAGTTTGCTTATCACTTCTAGGGGTTGAGGGTTTTGCTGTGGTTTTGTACGATTCGAATTTCTTCACCTCTTCAATTAGTTTTACGTACGATGATTAGTAGAAACATTATTATTGACAATATTTCAGAGTATGTAGATTGGCAGGGCTTTCTGATCATCGATTAATGGAAAAGAAAGTTATTGGGTTTAGATTGCTGTTCCAACATGATTCTAAACGGTAACTTTTTGTCCCTTCCAGGATGTGTGGTTTTATCTTTCAGAGCATGAGAAATTCAATGACTTTGGCAATGAAGGTGCACTTGTGTGGCACGAGGCAAACATACCTTATGCTGTGTGGAAGCCAGAAAGCACTAGGACCTTGCCAACGAAGTATTATCCATCCGAGGTAATTTCATGTTCGACTGATATAGATATTTGTGTTTCTTCATAGGCTTCTTTCTAGATTAATATATAGACTCCAATTACTTGAGATGTCTGTTGTTTGAGGCACTGAAGAATAATGGAAGTCTGTATGCTCATGTCTTCTTTGCTCGATCTGGTTATCCAATAGATCTTAGCGATCCAGAATACCATTCTCTTAGCTGTTTCAGCAGGACACACCGTAAGATTTCCTTTTCATGGATATAAAACCCATTTGACAGTTGTTGGTACTGAGAGTTTTGTATCTGCTAAATTGAATGACTCTTTTCACTATTTTAGCTGTTGCGATTAACTTGCCAAAGAGAAAAGCATATAAGAAAAAGAGTTTGTTGGGAGACACCAAACACCCAGCTGGATCAAATGCAGAAGTTGAGGTTTGCTCCGCTAAAAATTTCAATAAAGAAAATTCACATATGGATTTTATGTAGTGTTTGGCTTTTAATGAAGCCTGGGTTATGAAAGACATACTTATGAAGTAACACAAAGCATACATTACAGGAGATGGATGGTAATGACTCGGATCTCAATGATGAGGGCACTGTGGAATGGATATCCTACTGGAAACCAAATGTCACAATTAACCTAGTCGATGATTTCACGCGGTAAGTTGTTTATCATAATTGGTAGATGAATAATTGATTCATAGCATGCTTTCTTTTATTTTGGTTTCACTCTTAACGATGAATTTCTTTAGACGTTTGCTTATTGTTTTCAGTTTTCTTACAGCTATAAACTGCATGGCCTGCCACCAAACATTGCTCCTTGTATCCTTACGTTTATCTTGGCAGAAGGATGACATGCCTATTCTTATTTGAATATTTGAGAACTCTCGTGCAGATGTTTTTCTTACATTTCAAGGCATCAGCCATGTTCGTGTTGAATATATATCAGCTGCTATGCCATTTTTATTATAAGTTAGATTAAACTTCATATAGAAAAATTCCTAATTCTCAAGGAATGTAACATAAGCTTCTGGGTTCTTGGGAGTAGAGCCATATCTCCTTCACTTCTGTGCATAAGCTGCATAAAGAACGTCTAAATTCTCCTTCTTCTATTTGTTAATTACTGGGACAAGAAATCTTTAATTGCTACATTGATCTTTGCTTTACTTAACTTCATTGGCATACTTACTAGTAGAACCTACTACATGAAACTACTACCCTACAATTTTTTTCAATGAGTTTTGGCTGCTGAGGGATAAGTTGATTGCAATCAATGAGACAGTCTCGGAGCTGCCACTAATCTAAAAGTAAGTCCCATAAGCATGACAAAGTGGCAGCTGTTTCAGCAAATTGATCAGTCTTTCCAGATTCATCGTAGTTATGGAAGCATGCTTGATGGTGAATCTGACGAACTAAAGGTAATTATGGTCATATATGTTCAGTTAGTTTCATTTGTCATATGTTGTACTAGGATGTGCATCTAAAGATGAATCCGAAAAGTAGGTAGAGTGATGTGATTATTTCTTTTCTGTCAATTGGATCTGAGGTGATCATGTGTTTTATGGTAATAATTTATTTACAGATGGTGTTTCTGGAAGGAAATCCCTATCTGTTGGGCGTCACAATGTTTGTTTCCATGCTTCATTCTGTATTCGACTTCCTTGCATTCAAAAAGGTAAGCACATATAAGAACATCTACTCCCTAAAATGCTTCCTGAAATTAGCTCTTTAATTATATGTTGTTTTCCTTGTAGATATCCAATTTTGGAAAAGAACAAATCTATGGAACGGCTGTCTGCGAAGTCTGTTGTACTGAACTTTATCTGTCAGTTCATCATCTTCCTTTACCTGCTTGACAACAACACTTCATGGATGATACTGGCTAGTTCTAGAGTTGGTGTCTGCATCAAGTTCTGGAAAATAGGGAAAGCCATGCGCATTGAGGTACATCTAATGTCACACACAATTTGAGCACTGAGTCTAGTATTTTTGTGCATGTGTAACATCATTAAGAAAAATATCCTCACTTTCAATGTGATGATTCCTTTTTTGCTTTGCATATAATCCATGGCAACCACTGAAACTTCCCAGGTTGATCGAAGTGGAATGATTCCAAGATTGAGGTTCCACGATCGTGAATCCTATGCAAGCAATAAGACCAAGGAGTATGACGATATCGCCATTAAATTCTTATCATATGTGCTCCTCCTCCTTATCGCCGGTTTCTCCATATATTCACTCGCCTATGAACGCCACAAGAGCTGGTACTCATGGATCCTATCTTAACTTACAAGCTGCGTCTACATGTTTGGTAAAAAGCTTTCAAATTTCTCTTACACCAAACTTTCTTGTCATTGATTCTATTGAGTTGAAATCAATGTGTTTTGTTTTTTTTGCAGGTTTCATAATGATGTGTCCTCAATTGTTCATCAACTATAAACTGAAGTCAGTGGCACATTTACCATGGAGGCAAATGACATATAAGTTCCTCAACACAATCATCGATGATCTTTTTGCTTTTGTCGTCAAAATGCCAATGTTGCATCGTCTTTCTGTCTTCCGAGATGGTGACTACAAATCCATCTATCCCTGAGTTTCTAGATTTATATCTCTACGATAGTGCTGGAATTCACAAAAACTAATGGTCAAATTTTTGGTGTTGTTGCAGATGTGATATTCCTAATATACTTATACTAGAGATGGGTTTATCCTGTGGACAAAACATGCGTTAACGAGTTTGGTTTTGGAGGTGAGGATGAGTCTGCAGATGCAAAGATCACTCACCAAGAAAATGACAAGAAAACAAACTAATAAGCTTTGTGCTTTTGTTCCTTCTACACAATTTTGAATATAATTTAGAGCTTTAGAAAATTTTGTTAATGCTTTTCATATCCAAAAAAGGCATTTCGTTCAAAGTTATATGAAAAAAACTTTGCGCCTGAAGAACAACACTTGGTTATACGTTTGATTAGGTTTTTTTTTCAACAAGTTTATATCACTCAAAACGTTCCTTGGATATCAAGAAAGAGTTTTCCATGCCTTCATTTTATTCCATAAATGTCATAATATCAGCTTTGTAATTGAGATTACGTGAAACTAAAACGAGGCAAAATAAACCTTGAATAAAAAGTTTCGGTCTTAAATCTTAATAACGACAAGAAACTTTTTATAAATAAAAATAAATTTAGATAATTGAAATAAAAGCTTTAAAAACAATATTAATATATGCAGCAACAGATGTTTTCGGTGTTGCACTGTCCATTAACAGTCCCCAAATAGGTACAAAACTCGATACATTTCATCATCCCTTGCAAACATGGTGATTTGTCAAAACATCGAGGACTTAATTCTCCAAATGCTGAAAAACATATAGTATAAATTAGTCAAAATATTCATTAATGAAATTTAGAGAAGTAATATAAACAAAATCTTACAATGCTCAAGTTTAGAACTTGGACGACAATGAACGGAAATGATGCCCAACATGATGGTAAGAGCAAATATAACCAAAATCTTTTTAGTGAACTCCATAATTATATTAGTATGTGAATAATGTTCATAATCAAAGAACAATGGAGTCTATTTATACTGGTATATTATGTGAATGTTCATCATCAAAAATAGTTGTAGAACTATTTTATTTTTGGAATAAAATCAGGGTATATGGTATAATAATATATTTTACCAGAAATAAGTTCTTTTCCAATTTTTGTAAATAGCATAAAACTATATAATATAGTATTCTACTTCTACATTTACTGACAGAGACTTTTATAAATCATGAATAGAATGTATATATATCTTACCGGATAAGATGATTCTTATTACTCATACATATAGCTACAAAGGTAAGATAAAATGGGCCTGATATATTAATGGGCCATAATTTTAAAATGGGGCTACGTTGAAACGACGTAGTTCTAATATAGAACCTGTTATGTCTCACTGATTTCGGCACGTCAGTAACACGTGCGAAAGATTGGCGCGTAAGAATGAATCAGATCAAACAACTTCACGCGCGCAGTCTCAGAACAGGCGCAGATGAAACCAAAGATCTCTTACAACGATTACTTCTGATTCCAAATCTTGGTTATGCCCGAAAACTCTTTGATCTTCATTCAAACCCTTGTACCTTCCTCTATAACAGGCTAATTCAAGCTTACACTGTTCATCATCAGCCACATGAATCCATCCTCCTCTACAATCTCCTCACTTTCGATGGTCTCCGACCAAATCACCATACTTTCAATCTCATCTTCGCAGCTTCTTCTTCGATTTCTTCGACTCGAACTTTACAAGGTCTTCATTCGCAGTTTTTTAAATCCGGGTTTAAGTCCGACGCCTTCTGTTGTACCGCGCTAGTCACCGGTTATGCGAAGCTTGGAGCATTGTGTTGTGCACGTAGAGTGTTCGACGAAATGTCTAACCGGGATGTACCCGTGTGGAATGCAATGATCACTTGTTACAAAGGACAAGGTGATATGAAGGCAGCGATTGAGTTGTTTGATTCAATGCCTTGGAAGAATGTAATATCGTGGACCACTGTTATTTCTGGATTTTCTCAGAACGGGAATTACTCTGAAGCTTTAAAGATGTTTTTGTGGATGGAGAAAGACAAATCCGTGAAACCAAACCATATAACTGTAGTTAGTGTTCTTCCAGCTTGTGCGAATCTAGGGGAATTGGAAATTGGCCGAAGATTAGAAGGCTATGCTAGAGAGAATGGGTTCTTTAATAACATTTACGTGAGTAATGCTACACTCGAGATGTACTCGAAATGTGGAATGATTGATGTTGCGAAACGGTTATTCGAGGAAATGGGGAACCAGCGAAATTTGTGCTCATGGAACTCCATGATTTGTAGCCTAGCTACTCACGGGAAACACGAGGAAGCTCTTAAGCTTTATGCGCAAATGTTGGTGAGCATTTTTGTTTCTCTCTTTAGTTCGAGCATGTTGATTCTTTGGTTTTTAAGAGTTATCACACTATGATTCTCTACTCGTTCTTCAGCGAGAAGGAGAAAAACCCGATGCAGTGACATTTGTTGGCTTGCTGCTAGCTTGTGCTCATGGCGGAATGGTGGTGAGGGGCAAAGAATTGTACAAGTCCATGGAGGAAGTTCACAAGATTTCCCCAAAGCTAGAGCACTGTGGATGCATGATCGATCTCTTAGGGCGTGCTGGGAAGCTAAAAGAAGCATATGATCTCATAAAAACAATGCCGATGAAGCCAGATGCTGTTGTATGGGGAACCCTTTTGGGTGCTTGTAGTTTCCATGGAGATGTTGAGATAGCAGAAATAGCAAGCGACGCATTGTTCAAGCTTGAACCTACAAATCCAGGTAACTATGTCATCATGTCAAACATCTACGCTGCAAATGAGAAGTGGGATGGAGTTTCGAGAATGAGGAAGATGATGAAGAAGGAAACTATGACAAAGGCTGCTGGATATAGCTATTTTGTGGAAGTAGGAGTTGAAGTTCATAAATTCAGTGTAGAAGATAAATCACACCCAAGATCTTATGAGATCTATCAGGCTCTTGACGAAATTATCAGGATACTGAAACCAGAGAAGAGTCAGTTAGACTCTTTTCTTTGGCATGAACAACTATGCATATGAAAGTGGAGACTTTGTTTCTCTTGTTCAAAAACAATGACTAAATCTATCGGAAATATGTGATTTTGGTGTCTTCACTTTCTTACATTCAATCCAATGAAATTCGGTTCAGATTCGTATAGAGTATCCAGTCAAGCCAAACCTAAAGACCATTGTGTGTATATATATGTAAACATTATCACAACATATTTTCCCAGAGGTTTCGTGTATCTTGTTTAAAGTCTCATAACATAGGCTTTTTTGTGTGCACATACAAAAGAGTTTTTTGTTTTCCTTTTGCTTCTCGAATCTGAAACTAATCATGTGATCTTAATATCTTATTCGAACCTCATAAAAGAGCCCACAAACTAAGTAATAAAAAACTCACTTAAGGAACAAGCTTCAATATTCACTGAATCCTTTACACATCTTTCTTACACCTAAAGCGAAGTGCACTATCCCAACAAAGATGTTTCGGGTTACCTATGAGCCGTTGGTGTACGCGGTATGGTGTATGGCATTTGACCCATGTTCATTGGTGCACCAGGAACTACTGAGCCAGGGACTGTAGCACTATGAACTCCATAAGCCATGTGAGGGGGAGCTGGAAGGTTCACTGGTGTTCCAACTGCTGAGACCAATGATCCACCTATAGGTTGACCTATGGTGGGTGTTCCATACATAGGAGGTCCCGGCGGTGGTTGAGAGGCGGCTTGCTTGGTTGATTTGTTTCCTCCTCCAGCAACAGCAGCAGAACCCGTGTTGTTGTTGTTGTTCTGGCCAGTGATTGGTCCTTGTGGCGATGAGACATCTGCGTTG